>KK115555.1:914339-928536 GCA_000611955.2 Stegodyphus mimosarum
CTATTGTGCTAGATTACTAGTTGACTGAAAGACCTTGAAAGAACTCATGCCTACAATTTTTCCATTTGCCGTGTAATATTCTTGCAGTAGGGCCACTGGAAAATTATTTTCCATTATAATTTGGGCTGCGTTGTTTGTTGCAGCCTGGCATCTCTGGAGGTTCCCCTGTAAGACGGAGAAACCCTCAAGTATACTTTTGTGTACAAAACCCTGCATTTTGCTTAATGTTGATAAGCTGCTCTGAGGCGACTGAGCTCTGCTTTGTATGCTGGGCATATTCCTGCACTTGCCAAGTGTGTTACTTCGTATGTTGTGCCTAGTTTCTTATTCGAATCTTCACAGTTGATACAGTGAGGCGTAGTTGTAGTACACTTGCCAACTGCGTGTCCTTTACCACAGGTAGCACACGCGGGGGATGACTTGCAAGTGTGGCTGATATGGCCTAGCTTTTGGCAGTTGTAACACCTCTTTACTTTGAAAAATTGTCTAAACGTGCACGAGTTAAAACCAATGAAAACACGGGGGTGGTCTTTTACAAGGTCAAAACTGCTGGTGTGAATATCGACAATCCAATTATTATCACCTGGGGACTTACGTACAGGTGTCCTTGGTGTTATGTGGGAATGTGTAACTGATGGTGCCAGATTCACAAAAGCCTCACTTATATCGTCAGCTGTGGCCGAGGCTGGCACACCATAAACTATCACTGATGTTTTTCGACCGTTGGGAACTCTCACAGAAACTGTTGAAGAAAGCGCAGGTGTTTCTTCTATTGATTTCCGAAGCACGTCTATATGCTCCCTAGCAGTGCACCGCACCAACAATTCCTTGGCCCGGGTAGGGCGAACTTCTTCAACCGTTATGCCTATGGCTCTTGCGTTTATCTTGGAAGTAAGCTGGGCCCTAACCTGCTCAGGAGTTTGATCGGTGTCGTTGGGCTTAATTAGCAACACGTGTTCGGATTGCTTTTTTCCAAGCGGCTTTGTAAGGCGTTTTTTCTTTCGAACTTCAGTGAAAGGAAGTTCGTTTGTTTCTGTTTGAAATTGTGTATCTCCTGTAGTAGCAGGGAGTTCCGTAATAGGCGCAGTAGGAGCAATGGTATTCGAAGTATCGCGCTGCTGTTGTAATGCCTGAATTTGCCCCTGCAGCTGAGCGTAAAATAACTCTTGTTCAGCTATTGTGTTGCGAACTGTATTTACAAAGCTGGTAACTTGTTTCCTGACGGATGCGTTGAGTTTTTTAGACTCTTTAGAATGTCTAATGAACAACTGTAGTTGGTCACAAATGAAATTGATAGCCTCTATTCTGGAGGCGGAAGTAGAAGAATTTGTTGTGCTCCTGTCTACCGAAGGGAAGTCTTGTTTATTGCATGTGGAGCTAATTGAGTCCGCTGAAGTGGTTGGCGTAACTGGATGCATATTAAATCACAGTAATGCACATAGAGTAATTAAAAGCGCAGTAGAAAGCACGGAAATCACAGTTTTAGGGGGGGAACACAAAGTAAGTGTAAGCGCAGTATATACCACTGTAGAAGATGGTATTCGGTGACAACACTTCGCGTGCTTGCTAAAACTAGCGCTAATGGCAGGGAGGTGTACACTAACAAAGAAAAACCGCCAGCAGTGCACTATAACATTATAAAATTGAAATGACAAATAGTATCTTATACTTAGCAAATTACAATTGCAGGTACACAATAAAATTGCAGTTAAAAAAAAATGTATTGTTAAGCAAATTAAAACACAGTTAATCACGATAAAATTCAGTAGCAACTGATATTAGCACTTATTAATTTAAGTATATATTAACAAAAACGAGAATAATAATTGTATTACTGGTAATTATAATAAACAAATAAAATTATATGAGCTAGTTAAATTAATGCACACTTAATAAGTTCAATAAGCACATAATAGTTAATAAGTTCATAAGTCAGCAAAATTTTTTACAGTAACTACTATTACAGAAATATTTATCACACAACCCTGAAGAAAGATAAGAGCAATAAGATAATAGCAATAGTATGCTTTTTGCTAGAGTCTGAATTTAGAATAAATTAATTCAAGTCGTGAACTAACTAGTGAATACTTCAAGATAATTGAATGCAGTCTACCTGTTGCAGTCTTCTCTAGTCTACCTGTTGCTTTTGTCCAACTGTTATTTTGGTCCTGAGAGATAATTTCTTTCGCTTCTTTCTTCGAACCTGAAACAGCAATTAGGTCCTGCAACAAAAATTTTAATGCCCATTTCTCAAGCAATTACTTTTGCTTGAAGGCGAATTCTAACTGTTGATTCTGATAATCCACTTTCTCTAAATTGTCTTCCAAAACAGGCCAGGCTATGACACCAGTTCGTTGAGATCTTTTATTCTTATGCATTTTCTTTAATTCTTCTTGTTCGAACTTACACCGCCGAATGCATTGCTCGTCAACTTGAAATTCTTTAGCTGCAGCGAGATTTCCAATTTTGATCGCTTTCTTCACTGCCGAAAGCTTAAAAGCCAACTGTACAGCTTTTCCTTCAAATAGGAGCCATAGCAGTAACAATATTTTTAAAGCTCGAATGATAAGGTAAACAAAAAGTAAGCTACAAAGCATTAAAAAACGTGTAAGAATGAACACAGCACTTGCAAGCAAACGTAGCTGTTTCCATTAAAAAAAGAGTCACAGGAAAGCGCGGGCAAAACCATGGAGTTTAGCAGAAAGCACATGAATTAACGGTGCCTTTACAAAAACCGCCACCTAGCTTAAGTAGGCAAGTTTGAGTTTATTGCACTACCTCAGCAAAATCTGAGGTTAAAATATTGCAGCGAATTTTAACTTAACCGTTCCGCTTGTGCGTAACTTATGATCTGATCTAGCAAAATTTTAAGGACAGAGGAAAAATAAAATTCCCTCAGATACGCCGCAGACCTAAATTTTCAACTTTTAAACCCGTTTAACCGTGGCTTATCTACCCGAAATTACGGTATTTTTATTATTATTATATTAAAAGCAGCGTGTAACTATCTGTCTCAAACATTGTACTACCATAATAGCTTTAAGCATATATTCAAAACAATTATTTCTCTTGAGCGATTTTGCACAGAATAATATATTCTTGGAGAAAATTGTTGCAGTTTCTCCTACTGCAAGCAAATTCCGTAAGAGCACATTCAGAACTGAGTTTAAGATAAAAAAAAATGACAATTTATACTTAAAATAGATTTGAACTTGGAACAACAAACAAAATGAAAGACATTGCATGTTAATAAGTAACTGTTATTCTCATGGTTGCCACAGCTTAACGCATTTTTAAAATTTGGAGACATTCATTAAGGTGATTGCCTTAATATACTCATTGTCATAAAAATTTGTGCAGTGAGAAAGAGCATCAAAATCGAACGAAATTTTATTTATGTGAGTGCAACATGTATATAAGTAAGTGATAGCGAAATTAAAGCGAAAGGATACTTTATTCCAGGAAACCCTCCAAATGAATGAAGATTCTAGACCCTGTTGGGTCACCGCTACCCTTATTATACGCTGTAATGTAGACGGGCATTGTGGCATAAAGGTTTCTTAGGCTGCCTTAGTATGGTGTTCCTTAGTTTCTGCATGTGCGTCTCTAGTTTGACCAAACTCTTGGACTGCCCAACCTGCTTGTTTAAGTGATCTCACACTTGCTCGATTGCTGACAAATCCGGGAATCGAAAAAGCCAGGAAAGCGTGCATGTGGCGGAAGCATTCCTGTGACCCCCATGTGTATGGCTCAGCCTTCTTCTGGTGAAAGGTGCCATCTTTGCCCACGGGACCTCACTTGGTTATCATAACTGCTAAGAATGAATATCGATTCGTCGATAAAACTACCTGGTTGTGGTCTGATTCCCTTGAGCGCGATACAATTTCAAACAGAAGTGATGACTGGGAAGAGGCTGTTGTTGGCAGTATGTGTAATTGGCGCGACCATACCAACTATCATTCAGCCAGGAGGCTCGCGATTGTACGGAAAGGTACAGATGCCGGTACTGAAAGTGCTTCCAGTGTCCGGATGGCAGATGATGACGCAGTTGGTACACTGTACGCCTGCCGATTAATGTGAGCAGTTTGAAAAGGGTGGAATAAATATTTTAAACGAAATATAGTAATTTCATAAAGAGCACAGTTTTTGAATTTCGCAGCAAAGTTTTGATTCAGAGTTATCATTACTATTCTTATGACTTTCGTTATCTACCAGCAGGCCAATTAATTGAGCATTTGTTATTATCCAGTTTAAATGCCATCGAGTGGTTCACTAAGAAGCAACGCATCGTATTACAAAACGCATTACAAAAACAGGAAGTGCTATCCAGAAACAGTCTGTAAGTTTCACACGATCTTCTTGCTTATTTTGGATAAAATGGACACTGTGAATATGCTGTTTCAGGACATGCTACTTGCCACATCTGGCACGAGTCAATAACTTTGTTTCGTGTAAAACTTCCTAGATATATGATCTGATTCGTAGTGGTTAACAGGAATATTTTGGGACGCCTTTGGACCTTACATATTGCAACATCTTGTTATAGAGTTATAACAAGTCGAAGGTTTACATGAACAAACTACAAGCAGTCTGTACTAACGAGAAAAATTTAAACTTGTCATTGGCAAAATCAACAAAGTCAATCCTTGTAAGGGTTGCTCAGAACTTTATCGACAGAATATCTGAAGTAAAAAAACAAATCTGAAAATGCTTAGGGGACATATGTCAGATATCGTTTATATTAAAGGAACAAAACAAAAGTGCTGTGTTTTTTTATTTTCAGCATCGATTTTTTTCTTTGATAAAAATTTGCGTAATTCATAAACTTTCATGGTTGGCGTTGGCCGAAGCTGACACTTTTAAAATTCTTGTTGGTAAGGTTAAGGAAGAATCAATGAATGTCGATGTACATACAAATATTTTACCAAATTGTACAAATGTTTTCAAAGAAAACATAAAAATGTGCATTTTTCTTTCTGAATCTCGCCCGTATGGAAATGCTTGAGCTTTTGTATAAGAATGAATTGAAAGCAAAACTCTTTGCAGAAGAAAATTTGTAAAAAAATACGAGAGAACAAGAATACTTGACAGTTTTGTTAAGTTCAGTTATAAATGAACATATCATTTTAAAGTGTTTCAATCAATATACAAAATAAAATAAAACTGCAATTAAAATATTAATGAATTTCATTTATTTAAAATCTTATTTTATCTTGTTTATTTTCTTACGGATATCAAATTAAGAGGTCTAACTTTCTACAAACGCAGTTTCTGGTCTTTCACATTTCACAGGATTGTTGAAAAGAAAAAGAATCATTTGACAAATTTCTTGTTACCTTCTTCGTTCTTGCAACTGCCATTGTTCTTTTACAGCACGTCATACACTACTTGAATTAATGAAAATATCACATAGCTGCAGTTGTGATAAAGTCATCAAGAGTGCTCCTTCAAGCAATGATAATTGGCGTTATAATGAGAGCTGACGTCTATATCGGGTAATGACAATTGATGTCTTTTACATCTGACAGCTGTCTGATACTCCTGGTGTAGCGCCATTTGCTGGATATAATATTAACTAGAAAATACACACAGCAAAATTCTGAAGGAAATTTTCTCCTGAAATTCTAATAGAACTGATTTTTGAATCTCAATATATAACCATCCGCGCAAATTATTCCAAGTAGACTACATTTGATTTGCCTAATAAAATTAATGAAAAGTTTCTTTACTGTCACGTATCATAAATCAAGAATTAATTACAATTTTATAAATAAAAATAACTTCAATAACATTGCTTTGCATTTAAAACTTCTTTTTCCTCGCTGCGATATTTTGAGTGTTTCTTTCAAAATTTAAAGTATCCGAAAATCAAATCCGAAAATGGCATTTTAATTTCCACTATCACTTAAAAAATGAAAAAGCTAAGCTTACTTATTCCAGAAAATTGCTGTCAGAATAGAATTTAGGCAGAATTTTAAGAGAAAATGCGCAATGAAGCCCAGATTTACATAAGTCTGAAGTAAAAACAAATTATCCTTAATTACCATAAAAATAATACCTTCTCTCATATTTTCCAACACTTCATTTTACTTTTAATTAATATGGATACTGTAGTTTATAGTCAATTATATAACTACTTACAATAATAGGTTTCTAACCAACTTCTAATCAAAACTTTTACTTTAATTTTACTACGATTTTTTCTGCTTAAATAGCCCTTTTTTGTTCATAAATGCTATGAATAATGTAATATTTCTTCTAATGATTTAAACAATAAACGCAGACATTAAACAGTTAAAAGTTGCTTTGCATAAACCTATTTTCAAAGACCAGAGAAATTTCAAAATTTATAAAACACTGAAGAAGTTGTGAAATATTAGTATGGACTTATAAAAAGCTAGATTGCGGGTCTATTCTAACAAAAAAAACCTAGCGCAAATTAAGATACTCATCAATGATAAATCAGTAGGCTGTGCATGAAACAATTTTTTATCAATTTTTGTTTCTTATCCGTTTATCTATTTATCCATTTTTTGTTTTTCCTTTTACGTTTGGAACAGAGTTGTTACAAAATGGTAAGCGCATTGCGATAGTCCTTCTTATTGATTGGTTCGAAAATTCCTTCATTAAGTTCGAATTTCATTAAATTTGCTACTCCAAGCACTGCTCAGAATAACAACATCCGAGCTTTAAAATTTTCCTAATCCTCGGTAATCCTGCAGGCGACGGTGCTAAGCCCTCACAACATTTCATTCAAATGTAGAAGTTTTCTTCCTTTCCCCAAACATCATTTCCTTAATCCAATGAATAGGTCAAGGAATAATAAAAACATTCAAAGGTATTCACTCAAACATATCTGGCATATTTACATCTTCGCAAATTAGACGAAGGAAAAGAGGATACACTAAGGGCATTTTGGAAGCAACTAAACATAACACACTGTATAAAAATGATTGCACTCCCATGGGAACAAGTGAATTCATTAACAATGAATGATTTCTGGCATCAGCTCTGGCCAGAATTTGCCAACAATTTTAAAGTATTTTCAGCTATTCAAAATGAAGCCAGAGAAATCGTACAAATTGTAAAAGCAGTAGAGGGTGAAGGAAGGAAGAAGAAGAAAATTTTGCAGAAGTTCTTAGTAACCAAATCATTCCAGAAGATAATTTAATCAGACCATTCACTACTCACATACTAAGAGATCCCAACTTCGTAACCTAGCTGTGACGGCCAACGTTTACTTGTTTTCTTGCACGGCATGTGCTAGTATTTAATTATGTAGTGCCTGAAAACTGTCCAACATTTGATTTAATTTCCACTGTTCTATTTTATGTCCGTCACCACAAGTTGTGGAAACTGCAATAGCCCAGAAGAGTGTCTTTACGTTTTAAATTCTGTTTAAATAAAAAGGTTATTTTAACTTGCTCAGGGTTTTATCATTACGCTCAGCCACAGCGATAATTCTCTTTTCTAACACACACATACACAGTCCAGTCACATTAATGTGACCATCTGTCAAAAGCCAGAATAACCACCTTTCGCAGAGCGGACTGCTGCGAGACGTGCAGGAAGAGAGTCACATAGGTCCCTGAAGGTGTTCTCTGGGATGTTGAGCCATGCCGACTCTAATGCCGTGGCCAGCTGCGCTAGATTACGCGGTTGAGGATCCATGGCGCAAACAACTCGATCGAGATGGTCCCACAGATGCTCGATTGGGTTTAAGTCAGGTGAGTTTGCTGGCCAGGGGAGGACGGTAAACTCATCCTGGTGCTCTTCGAACCACGCACGTACACTGGCAGCTGTATGGCACCTCGCATTGTCCTGCTGGAAGATGCCATCATCCTGAGGAAAAACAATGCGCATGTAGGGGTGAACATGGTCCGCAAGGACAGATGCGTACTTGTATTGATCCATTGTGCCTTCCACAATGATCAGTGAACCTAGAGAATGCCAGGAAAACATTCCCCAGACCATAATGCTCCCGCCTCCAGCTTGGACCGTTCCGGCAATGGTTGCAGGGTGGTTCCTTTCAGAGGTTTCACGCCTTATACGCCAACGTCCATCTGTCCGATGGAGCATAAAACGCGATTCATCCGAAAACGCAACCTGTCGCCACTCAGTGGACGTCCAGCTGCTGTACTGGCGTGCAAATTCTAGCCTTCGCCGTCGATGAACAGCAGTCAGCATAGGTGCACGAACCAGGCGTCTGCTTCGGAGGCCCAGACGCAGCAATGTTCGCTGAATAGTACTTTGGGAGACACTTTTGGTAGCCCCTTGGTTCATTTTGGTGGTCAGTTGCTCAACGGTAGCCCGTCTATCTGCCCGAACGCATCTCCGCAACCGTCGTTCGCCTCTGTCATCTATGGCCCGTGGTGCACCACATTTGCCACGTCGCTGATTTTGGACAGTCCCATTTTGCCATGCACGGTACACTTTTACCACGGCGGCACGCGAACAGTTCACAAACTCAGCCGTTTCGGAAATGCTTCCACCCTTGGCCCGAAAGCCAATGATCATGCCCTTTTGGAAGTCGGATAAATCGCTTCGTTTCTGCATTACGCCAACGATTGAAATGTTTTCCGAAGCCCTCACACACCCTTTATATACGCTCAACTGCACTGTGCTGCCACCTGCCTTCTGTGATTGGTTATTTAACTCTGACATGGAAAGTACGTGGTGGTCACATTAATGTGACTGGACTGTGTATATGGATGCGTGCGTGTGTGTGTGTGTGTGTGTGTGTGTGTGCGCGTGCGCGTGTGTGAATGTGTGCGTGTGTGATTTCTCTGTTGGTATGTAATTGAAACTTGCATAGAAAAACTAGGTAGTTTTCTATATTTTCTTTCGTATTTTAGCCATAGAAATTTTAGTTAGTTTTTGATTTACTACTTTGAAAATACTTTTATGAATAAAGTTTCATGCCAATAATGATGGAAATCAAAAATTACAAAGAATGTGCAATATTTTCCTTGATCATTGAGAAAAAAACGGTATAGAATTTCATTCATCAAAAATATCATTTCGAAAGATATCACAAATCAACAGATTAGTCACAAAATCAACTTGATTTTGTGACTAATCTGAGACCAAAGAATATCGGTGGAAGTCGAAAATGAGCTTAAATGCAAAAACCTACTAATTACTAGGTGACAGTATAAATGTTCTCCACCAGTTTCGCTGACAAATTTTGCTTGATTAATCAATACGGTTTTCTCTTCACTTCTTCTCAGCCCACCAGTGGCCGAGCAGTAAAGACGCTGAACACTGGTATTTCGGTATGAGGTTCGAATCCCGCGAACGGGCTGGCTGCATAGGCGTTTTCGTGGTTGTGTAACGTGTATACGAGCCAGTTTCCCTTAGAAAGTCCTCCACTCCATCGTTTGGGTCAGTGCTTTTGTCATCAGTTACCGGGTACATTAAACTTTTATTCTAATGCGTAAAAGTTTTATTTTTTTCTAATAAAGCATTGCATGAAATCGTTTATACTTTGTCTGCGTTTAAAGATATTACAATAATTCACCTTTCAATCATAAATTTCTAATAACATCTATGACGACATTTACAATTTACATATTTTTCACATTATTAGGAAATTTATATTATTATTTCATCAATCATGTATGCATTTGCAAAATAAGTTTGTAACCTAATTTATCCTAATTTTATTAACTGTTATTTCAAGTTGTGTGTTCAATGCAACTTTCCTATCTACTGTAATTTCAGCTTACAATTTCCTACCAGAAGGTAATTTCACAAGCGCAGTGAATGAAAATGAGTTAGAGTGCTATTTAAGTCGATGCTTCGCTGACTGCGAGAGAGATAGAGAGTTTGATTTCCCTGACTAGCGCGCGTTTGTCTTTTGGTTACGTTCTCTCTTAGATACTAAGCTCGGCCATACTTTAGGTCCCTGCTTGGCTTCGCTGATTTAATTAATATTTAGGGGCCGACTAGTTAGAATCCTGATAGCTTTAGTTAAGCTCAGTTTAGTTTAATTTCATAATTATTTAAGTTCAAGCCCAAGTGTAGGCTTTGCTGTATACTCCGAGTTAGGAGTTGATTGTAATTATTCTTAGAAATAAAGAGTAGTTAACCCTTTTTAAGTCTTACTTGTTTATTCTCACACTTAGCAATTATTCGCTTGTTAGTATTTGTGGGGTTCTAAGATTGAGCACTAAATGAAATAAATTAAAACCCCAAAAGTTATTTCAGAATGCTCAGTAGATAATTTAAATCAGCATTGAGTGCTTATAATTTTTAATATTTGGCTTATTATCACCTTCTCTAAACCGTCAGCAATCTGTAACCACTGCATCATTATACAGATAGGTATCTATTTACTTTTTAGACTAACTTATTAAACAGCGGATGACAAAAATCTCTCCACGCCTTTATGTAAGTGACCTTTATTTATTTCATTATGTACTAGAAAAGCATAATCATCTGCAATGTGTTATTAACGTACTCTTGCCTTGTCTGGCCGTATTAAAATTATTTTTCTGGAGTAAATTACTGCTAATTATTGGTAGCATCAGGTGTCTTCGCTCTCTGTCACCTGTAACCTGCAAGTGATCTTTTTGTGCTTAACACTCACAAAACTTTCATTCTTTTTCAACGAAAAAGAGTATTGTTAAAACATCTTTATCTCGTAATCGGATTCAAAAATTACAATATTTACTTTGCCATCAAATACAAAATTCTCGAATCCAGCTCTTAGAAGCATATGGTGTTTTGAGTTTTGTGAAAATCGAAAAATATGAAAATATTAATAATAACAATAATACCGATGTAATTAATCTAGCTAATCGCACATTCACATGATAAAATTTATCTCATGCCAATTAATTACATTTTTCACACATTTCCAAAAAATTCTCTATTCAACAATTTGCACAAATTCTTACCTTTTTTAACCTGGTTTCAAATACTAATGCTACTTTATATTTATCTGCCAGGCAAGGAACTAACCTGATAACTTCAAATAGTTAAAAAATATTAAATGTTTAGCATACATTTTTATGAAACCTTGTAAAAGTTCAAAACTGCGTTTGTAACAGGAAGTGTGGGAATGGTTTACAAGTTCAGTGTGGATGATTTCTTCGCAGTGCAATAATTCTGTGTAAAACTAAATCAACCTTACGGCTGTTCTTATTCAATACTTAGACTTTACTGGTCTACTTTCTAATTTCCATCATACACAGCTGACTGATTCAGTACACGTCATGGTATTTGCTATTGTGACGTGTGCTCTGTACTGAAATATTTAAACTCTAATAGAGTGTTCGGTAATACTACAATATTCATGAGTTTTTACCCTGAGGCAAAGATATCTGGCATTTGATAAAACAGCACGTTCATCACATGTTTACAAAAGGTTT
Source organism: Stegodyphus mimosarum (assembly GCA_000611955.2). Lineage (NCBI taxonomy): Eukaryota > Metazoa > Arthropoda > Arachnida > Araneae > Eresidae > Stegodyphus > Stegodyphus mimosarum. The sequence continues at coordinate 925,715 of KK115555.1, forward strand.
CGAAAATTTAAACTAGGCAAATTAGTCAAAACGGCAACCATATTATGGTATATATTTTGAATAAAACTGTATCGATTTCTAATGCGATTAGACACGGGTCCCTCTTCTTCAGCAGCAATACAAATCTACAAAATGCGAGACATGGTAACCTCGTTACTTTTTGATACGAAGTAAGGAAGTATCGTAATCGCGAATAATTTCGGGTATCATATTTCAAAGAAAACATCCATTTTAGCCGTTATCAAATGCAATTTGACGACGTTTTTACCGTATGGTACTGTCGTGTCTGGTCCTTCGGCTGTGGTGGAGCTAGATCGGAGATCACTGACCTTGTCGTCGGGGATTTGGCCCTCATAGTTTCGATACGGGGACTCCTTGTCCCATTGCCTTTCATAGGGCCGGGCCGGAACTGTGGGGTCTGCGTCGTCGGCGAGGGGATCTCAGGGGCTTGGACAGCTCACCCCGAAAGGCAGCCCCAGGACGGGGGTCCAACTCTTGCGTTCTGTCCTATGGAAAATTTGAAGGGCTTCCCAAGACGGATTATAAAGTTCATTAAAAATGGATTCAGAAGAGATTTTGTTTTCATACGTACGTACAGACGTCAAGAAAAACTCTCTTACGCATGTGTTGTGTAGCAAATTCCCCTAATTATTTAAGTTGTAACTTAAGAATTAATTTTATTGTTATTCTATATTTATGTTACATAACGCGTATTTTATTTAATATGCTTTATTTATATTTGCTTTTTGGTTAATTTTAATTAAGGTTTTTGTAGTTAAGATTGATACGTATTTTCCACTCGTTACTCGTAAACGCGTTGAAATACACAGTGGAATTGGATGCTTTTCTGCGTAATAACTTGATTTTATATTACTTAAGTTTACCCATTCTTAATTTATATCACTGCAAACAGAAAAATTAAATTAAATTTAATTTAATTTAAGATCACTTTCACGATTCTAGCCTTAACAGATTTTTAGATACAGTCACTTATTTAACTGAATTTTACACTCTGCTTTGTTATGAGAATAATGGGTAAGGAATTGAAAACGATGCACTTTTTAGCTGAATTCTGGCCTTGCAAGTGTTTCCAAATTTTGAGCATTCTTTTGGCGAGGTTGGCGACGTTTGAATTTGTATTTAGTTTAACACCTCGGAAAAGGAGAAATTTTACACGGGTATAAGCGGGCTTTGTAGTACTGGATTTTTCACCCCTTTTAGTGGGTCTTGGCGTTTTATGGGCTTCCGCTCTTAACAAAAAGCCGTTGCAGGTGTGGTTCGTCCTCTTTTGCCGCTTGTCTCCGTTATGCTGTTGGTTCTCGCTTGGTAGCGGGATTTGTTCGCCTCAACTATTCGATGGATAATTTTAACCTAGGCTCTCGTAGTTATTGCCCGGGAACTCAGTAAAAATATGCTCCATTAGTTTTGGATTCAACTGAATATCACCGATAAACGCACAAGCTTAACTGGACTCACACTGCCCCATCCGTCCATTCAATTTTAAATTGATTCGAATACTTCCATCTGATGATGTTTGTCCTCGGGGAGGGGGCGTTCAAGAACCTAAGGCTTTTACCGTGAACATCTAAGAAGATTTTCCATCTGGCCATTCACTGATGACGTTGGCAGAATTTCACGTCTTCCTTTGCCTGAATTCATTTTTTAACACAGACAGAGTTGCAGCAGTCCCAGTCACAATTGGCGTTGCTTAGCGTTTGATTCGTCACATGGGTCTGGATGTCAAGAAGAGGCTCAGATAAGAAAAATTTAAATTTTGTATTCGATTAGCTCTTAGCTTAAGTAAATTTGGAAAAAAATGGGTTTTCGACTTTCATCACTTTATAGTTAATTACAATAGTAAGAGAATTATTCAAAACAAAATAGAAAAATGTAATTATGGGTTAATTTTAAATGTCTATATTCTAAGGAAATTTAAATTTATGTGATGAGTTTACTTCCACGCTGAGTTAAGGATAATTGTAAACTAAAATAGAATTGCTCCTGTATTAATATTCTGATTTTCCTAAGGGGGTGGAAATTCTGTTAATTGAATCTGAATGTTAGAAGATCTTATTTTTACTATGCAATAATAAGATATAAAATGTAAGGTTTGTTTGGAATAGTAATACTTTTTATTTTTACAGTGCAGTAATAAGATGAAGAAAATAACTAAATTTGTTAATAGAATAGTTTGCTAGGAATTTTATAAAATTTTACTTAAATGAAGTAGTTATGCTGTTACTTAATAAGTAGTTACTGAAATTAAAAAATGTTTTATTCTGCAATTACTGAATTGTTAGAAACAAATATAAATGTTCTCTCTTAAATGTTTAATTTGTTTTCCTGCCCGGGGGGTTAATTTAACTTTATTATTATATTGAAATTGACATATTTGATTTAATTGAAAAATAAATATTAAAGGTATTCCTTAAATATGATATTGATTCTTGTGTTTTTGATATGTTAAGCTACACTTTTGAAATTCATGATTTACATGAGTTTACGAGCATCAAGGTTCACGGGTTGTTTAGGATCTTACGCAACGCAAGTACTTTGGATAGTTTAATTTGTAAGCAAGTTGTTAACATTGTTCAGTAGTGTTCTTCCTAAAAGGCACCATACGCAACATATGTATGTATCTAGCATAACTCAAAAACGAACAGTCTCAGAACTTTGAAATTTTGTACATAGGACTGCTAAAACATGTAGTTCTGCACCTCCCTTTTTGGTTCGGTCGGCAGCACCAAAAGTATATATATACACTTTTATATAGTATATATAATTTATAGTGTACTTTTGGCATATATATATATATATATTAT
>KK115555.1:930709-963104 GCA_000611955.2 Stegodyphus mimosarum
AGTTTTTTTTTTTTTTTTTTTTTTGCATGACGGCTATACGCACGCAGAGAATAAAGGACTCTTTTTTTCCAAAATGGATTGTAAAATGGATTCAAAAGGGATTTTTTTCGTTACGTCTATACGTATGTACGTGTGTATGTATCTTGAATAATTCGAAAACGCTTAGCTGTAGAAAGTTGAAATTTTGTATCTGGGATTGCTATAACATTTACTTGTACACTTTTTTATTACAAACGACCGAACCAAACATGTATATATATCATAATCACGAAAGAACTTTTTAAAAAACATAATATAATCATGCCTTATGTTGCTGAAAAACTATCAGTAAAGACATAAAGTAAGAAATTTAGAACCAATTTTTCACAAAAACCAAAAATTGTAATTCATAAGTAATAAATTTCAAATAACCCTATAAATGCAAGAAAAGATTTTAATAAATGTTAAAACCAAAGCACTTCAAACAAGCAACCCCCCAAATGAAAACATCAATGAAATTAAAAGAAAAAAGAATATAATAGAATCGATGAACTTCAATGCCACTTCGTCAGGAGATGTGTATATATATATAAAGTCCTTATCCTGCCTTTATTCTCGCAATCGTTTGTCGTAATCATATACTTCTGATTACAGAAGTGTTTTAAAAGACAAAAAAGCTCATCTTTTCGTAATGCCGAATTTAATAAAATTAATTTTCAACAAATAACGAAATCTAATTTTTAATGCAGTCTTCCTGTCCTTATATTTGGGAAAGTTTTACATTCGTTGTGAAAAAATAAAATTGCAAGAAGTTTGAGTTCCGTACAAAAATGGACCGGGATATTTAATTTCAAAATTTGAAATTTTTAATGTTATTTTCAACGTACCTTGAGGGATCGGTTAATTAAATTAGAATAAATCAAGAAAATAATTTTTTAATTAAATACAGCAAAAAATATGTATAATTTAATAGGCCGTAAAAATCATGTGGTGTTAGGTAAGGTTTTTAAAAAATATTAACGCTGCCTGTATCTTAAAATGAGGGTCCACTTCCTAGCGTAGAGGGAAGCGTGCGAGTGCACCTGTCTAACTGTCAAATATGTCTGTAAAGTACTGCTGTCTAAACAAGATTTTTAAAAAATATTAAACGCTGCCTGTATCCTAAAATGAGGGTCCACCTCTAGCATAAAGGGAAGCGTGAGACTGCACCTGTCTAACTATCAAAGATGTCTGTAGAGTACTGCTGTCTAAACAAGATTTTTAAAAAATATTAAACGCTGCCTGTACCCTAAAATGAGGGTCCACCTCTAGCATAAAGGGAAGCGTGAGACTGCACATGTCTGACTGTCAAAGATGTCTGTAGAGTACTGGCGTCCCAGTCTTCCTTTACCTCTAGTTTTACTCCTAGGTGGGACATGTAGCTTTTTACTCCTAGGTGGGACATGTAGCTAAAGGGATGAAGTAAATATTAATAATATCAGCCATCATCTCTATTTTGTTAAAATGAAGGTTAAAGAGGCTGTTATATTTTGGGAGTTGAGGAACGTTAAAATTAAGAAGTACCCTCGCTGGGACTGGAACCACGGCAATATTCCAGTGTCTAGATGAACATATTTACTCATTTATACTACGATAGCACTCCCAGGAAAATGCGAGAGTTCCTGATATTTTCCCTTATTTAAAAGAAGACTGAGGAGAGGAGCGAGGTTCAGTCGATTTAATACGGATGGTGACGAGCTATCGACCATCCCATTTTTAGTTCAAAATTGCTGTGAAGATAGTTACATTTATTGAAGTAGAAAGCATGAAAAATCAGCTACGCCATTGCTGGGATTTTAACCCCTGGATCTTCCAATTGTTAGCTGGACGTACTAACTACTTACAACACGGTTATCTTAGGTTAAATTAGGCTAGGCTATTTGAAAACGTCAAATAGTAAAGTATTAATCAAAGTAAACGAGGGCTATCTGTCTTAGAGAAAGGATGCCTTCGTGAAGGACCTACTAAGCAAAATGTCTTGTATTCAATGAAGGAAAACCCAAGAAAACTAACTCCACAGGCAGCCTGTATGTGTAGGCTCGAACGCGGTATGAATTACTAGCATTCATCAGAGCCACTGATGGAGACCACTTACACCACGATCCTTACGAGATGATTGATTCCGATAAGAGGCAATAGCATCAAAACTGTAATCTGAGCATAATCAAATGTTCCATTTTAAACTAATTATGAATCTCTTCTTGGTTTAAAGAACTTATCTTCTGATTCATAGGAATCCATAACATTTCGCTTGGGGAAAAGGGAATTAAGATGTCGCTATATTTCTAGTTCAGGATGATAAATTATTTTATAAACGGTATTAAAATTGACGCAAAACATGCAATAAGAAATTTGATAAATCTATTGGACAGCTTTCGCAGGAAAATGCCATGGTATTGTGCTCACATGAAACAAACAAATAATGAATGTCATTGTAAATAAAAGAATATAAACTTATTTTACAAAGTTGAAGAACTATGTATTGACATTATCGATTATATAATAAACTAAAATCCGATAGATCGCATTTATGCAATCTATTTATCAATATTTTAATGCTTAATCTTCTTCAAAGCTATTCTGAGCTTTCTTAAATTCTTAAGCCCTAAATATTTTTATACTATAAAATTTCAATTACATTTGAAACTTACATTACTCAAATATGAAGTGTTAATTACTTGGATATACTCGTCATTGCATTAAGAAATCATTTCCGCATTAAATTGGAAGATATGAGAAAGGTATGTCACAACTAAATCTGATTGTATATGCAAGATGCTTTGCTAATAATAATTCCACTGCTAATTTATCTCTAACCACAGAATAATTTCCAGGATCACATTTCACTTGCAGTTACTTTATTTACACCGTATGTTTGAGAGCAGGCATTTTGAAGTAAAATTAATTCGTTGGCATTGCATCCATTGTAATAAAATGTTCCGATTATTTGCCCAGGAAAACAGCCTTCGGCGACATTGCGTCTGGGTATTTTATGTCACAATATTTCTTCACTTAGTGGCATGCGCTGACGATGCTCCTGAACAGGAAAAGGATTAAGTACATTTCTGGCCATTAGCTTCGATCTCCTCTCTCGTAAATCACCGTTGAATAATGATTGGTCCCTTTTTCAGATTAATTACTCATCAAGGAATCGCAACTTTTATGTTCTTGTTGAGACCAGTCAGTGATAATCTCTCTTTGAGCATTAAATACCGCTTACGCTACTTTCGCTTTCCTATTGGTTCTAATGATTTTCAGGTCTAGATGTTTCAAGTTTAGGCCAGTTATTAATATTGAGGATCGCAAAACTAATATTCCTAATATTAGATATATCATTGTGCTACTACGTAAATTTCTTGAACTCCCAGGCATTATTGTTTATTTTTGTACTTTGATGTATATGTATGCGTGTGTGTGTGCGTATATGTAAGATACATGTCAGATAAAAAACATAAAATAATATAATAAATTTAATTTGCTATAGTGCCTTAACTCTCCTATTTAATAATTATTTTTTCTTTTTGTCCTAAAATTAGTAACTTCTTATGAGAAATCACTCTAAACTGCATCATTTCAAAATTAATCGTGTGATTCTTCTGTAACGCTAATGAGGCAGATACTTACATAAAGCTTTAGCCATTATTTATTTCAAAGATGGAAGGTAAAATTTCCTAAAACTAGCCAATGGCCAAACTTATTATTATTAGCTAATTCAGCAACTTGTTATTAGTCAAAACATTAGTTAGTTAACAACTCCACAAATAACTTAATGCAAGCCTGTTCTTGAAGAACAGGCTTCTAGTTCCTGTTGTTTTAAGAACAGGCTTGCATTTTAGGGCTAAGTTATTTGTGGCTGCATATACTGACAGTAAAAAAATGCAGTATACAGTATACAAAAGTATTCAATCCGCACTAGTTACTTCCATTATCTCTATGTACCAACACTGCTTTAGGTTCGGGGCCATCAAATTCTAAATTATTTCATAGGTATGCAGTGTATTCATACTTTTGCAAGACCGTCAGCGGCATATTATTATCATTGCATTTAGTTACTCAGTAATTGTACCTCAGTTTAAACTGGAAAGGACATTTTAATTTAAGCTAAGCACACGAGAGCTATCTCAGTATGTTCTATTCAAACACTACAGAAGGTGGAATTCAAAGTCCTTTCTCTACAACCAACCTCTTCAAAGCATTTTCTTCCCGACAGATTTTAAGCGCCCTTATGCCACAATTACAGTCATATATGTCATTGCCTTACCCAGGATTCGGACCCAGAATAAACAACAGAAGAATCCAGCAGTCTGCGCAAATTATCGTAGCATTCGGGTTGGTTGATTCTATTAAATATTGACATTGATATATATATATTTTTTTATTTACTTACGGAAATTATTATCAATATGAATCATCTAGCTTCTAATCAGATGAGTGCAAATACTGAATAGTATTTTAATTCTCTCAAAACTGATTAACTAAGGTTGAACTCAACATTTTAAATTAGTTGAAAGTTTTACTTTTAACATGAAGCAAGAACTTTGGAAAGTAGACCCTATTTTGGCTTACAGACTAAACTTTTGATTCATATACTCTTAGTACTGCAAATTACTGCTACCGAGCTTCAGCTAACTACCTAACAGAACCATGTGACTGGTAGACGACTTATCACCTTTACAACTATTTCACATCAGCAGAAGCGAAAGCTAATTTCAAATCAAGTAAAGATTTATGCATTCAACCCTTGGCGTATTGGGAACGAAAATTACAATACAGTAAATATTAAGCCTACAGGAATATTTATCCACAAGCAGAATGCAATCCAATTTAACCCAGAGATTTAAAGCTGCGCTGATTCTGAAAAATCCCGTGTTTTCCTCAATAATTTTCTTACTAGATAGAAAGTTTCAGCTAAAAGTTTCAAATATATTTAAGAAACTTTAAGCAAAAAGCATTAAAAAAGAGCATTTTGAAATGGCCGGCTTATTATTATAAATGTAATAAGATGAGACTACTCCCTCGGCGTACGTTTAAAATTATTTACAACTTAATTCTAAATTCGAAACTACAACAGCTGGTCAGACACGATGTATCTAAATTCGTAAACACTTACCACGGCACAGTGATTAACTGCCTTAGTTATTTTCGCAGAGCGCAAGAGATAATACTCAGGCAGACATAAACAGTAATGTGTAAACTATAGCTAAAACTAACTTCCTATTTTTCAACTATGCTGCTTGTTTTTAAATTCGTATACCATTCTGGTGGACTAAGCTGATAGTGTGACAACAGCAAAAATGCTGTCCTGATAGGTATAGTGGTTAGCGATGCAGGCTGACGCATCAGTTGACCCGGGTTCGAATATAATAAAAGTATAATCTATTTACGGCAGAGGGTATTTAAAATACACAACAGACAGGTCAACACAGCAACAAGTCTTGTCAATTGGTTGGACAATACTGGCAAAGGGGTAGAATATCTCTGGACCCCTGCCTCGAAGAATTCTATTTCAACATTCGGACGGAAGATTCCTCCTACATGGTTCCAAGGTACTACATGACAATGACAAATGCAGTCCTGTGCTGCCGGCCATGATAAAATTTATAGCCTTGTTCTGATATTAGTGTAAGACAAGTGAGACCCCTAACAACAGAACCAAAAGTCTAAAATACAGTTTAACTCAAATCTAAGCGTTAGTGAAACATGTGAATAACTATTGCAATGTTTTGCATTTTGTTTTGCAGAAATAAATATATTTTATTTTTTTAACTGTACAGTCCTTTTACTGAAACTGAATCATGTAAATCAAAAAAAAAACATTTCCTCGCCTGCATTACAGCAAATACTAGACCTTACAGAAAAATGTATCTACAAGAAGTAGAAAACTCAGTTAACCGAATATTCCAAACATCTCTTCCGGTTAGATGTTTGAAGCTTCATTGCATTCTGGGAAATGCCGATCTTTATTCCTAAACTTTGTTTAGTCGAAAGAAAATTTCCACGAGAAGTGGCAAGCGTATTTAATAAATTTTATACAAAGAAATAATTAGAAAAGAGGAATTTGAACGCATTTGCTCCTCATCTAGAATCTTGATTGAAAAGTGTAATGAAATATCTGTTTATGCAATCATGAATAGCTCTGGAAATAATTCATCAACAAACACAAAAGTTTCATCCATTTATATACTGCTGTTGGTGAAGGACCATACTGAACGATTATTCAAGTGTAAAAAAGTACTGTATATTACTCACGTTTATATCAATATACTCATTATTTTATAACATTTTTAACACAAGCTATTATTATAAATTAACATTCATGTCATATTAAAAACAGTCTCTCAGGGTCTCGTAAGACGAATATTCACATGCATGATCGAAAAAAACCTCTTCTGAATATTCCTGAAACCATATACCAAAGCACCTGATATTGGGCAAATGAAAAACCATCAATACTTGAATTATTCCCTAGTCTTTCATTTTTAATTTTAGTATCATCCCTTCGAAATGAATGTAATAAAATCTCAATTATCCAAGTTAATGTGGATTGATGCTACCATGGATAGCCATAAATTCAAAAACGAAGTAAAGCCACAGTTATTTCGGACGAAAATTTACGAACTTAAACCTGTCGTAAATTCGTAGATTAAAGAAGTCTATTTTTATACATTAATAAATTTAATGTCATATAAAAACTAAGAAGGATACACGCTTACATTTATTGTCGCGATACGTGATTCAATAAGTAGCCAAACTGAGTTTTAAGAACGTCAGTTCTAAATATACGTAAGTTTGCATTTACCGTTTAATGGGAATGGTTTGTCTTACATCGAATTTAAGAATAAAATGGTAATAAAGTATCAAAAATGAGATAATACTGTAATGCATGTTACTGCTTTGAACTTCGTTTAATATATTCGACCTTTCTGCTTTGTTTTGCTTTTTCCATATACATTCTTCTGTTCTTTCTGTCCTACCAGTAACCGAATGATTAAGATTAACATAACTTAATACTGATAGTTAGACTTGAGTTCGAATCGAGGCAAATAGGCTGGCTGTATGGTCTGTTTTCGAGGTGTTTCATGACTGTATCGTGAATATGAGTCAGTTTCCTTTAGAACGCTCTCCCAAACGTCATCCGTCTTGTGTGTTATAGTATCTAAAGAACCAACTAACGTAAATTTCTTGAGTTCGTGGCAATGATTTCATAGCAGTTTCAGGTTAACCTCAGATTATAAGGAACCTCAGACTGCTGAAACTGTATTATAAATGAAATAGAACAAGTCTTGTAATCCATTAAAAAAATATTTATCTAATACCTGCTGGAGCGCATATATAATTTTAGTATGAAATGTATTAATTCGTAAAGCTACCATGTTGTACTGAAAGCTTCCAAAAGTTGCTATAGTGCAAGAGTATTTGGAACAACAATCGAGAAAATTGCTCGTAGCATTTCAGTAGTATCGGGATATAGAGATTTAAGTGGTCAGACATCAGGAAGAGTTAAAATCCTCGCAGCTTACAGAACCTGCTTTTTTTAGTAAAAGGGTAAAAGATACTGTAAATGATTTTTAGTCTTGGCATGTAGTCTTTTAATAGATAAATAAGGTGGCAGCCATCTACAATTAAAAGCTTCCCGTACTTTCTTATTATTTACACACACACACACACATACCGCAAAATCGCCAACTTATTGGCAACTTTGTGGACTGGTGGAAAACTTTTTGTTTTCTACCTGTGCGGCTCATAAGTACTACTCTATTCATAAATTATAATAAAAAGAAGAATTTCGTAGGAAATGAGAAATGTTACAACAAAAAAAATTTATGTGATCATCACTTAAATCTTCCCAGCTGGTTAATATTGTACAGCGAAATAACGGTTAAATATAAAGCGTATGAATCCATTTGTACTCAAGTGCGAAATGAAGATTCTTGCATGTATACTCACTCTAAAATACGCTAAAAATACGGAAATTCTACCATACTTTGAAATTGGGGGCATAGGTAATAGGAAAGTGTTAAGTTCCCTCACTCATTTAATTGTTCTTGTATTTTTTACCACTGTCATCGGATTCATTTTAAAATATTTTTCTAAATATATGAATATGGCACTGGCAATTTTTATGACATATCGATCCATAAATTTAAACAATTTAAATATATTTCACATATAATTTATTTTTGATGACATTCTTCCTTTTTGCTGCTGCAGATCTGCATACGCGGCTCATACATTATAACAATTAAGCAAGGTTACTATAATAGCCGCAGATCTTAACTTACGCATTAAAAATACCTTTCACAAATTTCTAAATGTGAAAATATAACATGAGTGAAAATGGCGAATTGAATTATAGTAACTATTCCCATAAACTCTTACCGGCGAATTAATGAGCAGTCAAATTTTCCTTTTCGTACCATTTCGATTCTATGAATATAAATTACTTAAACCATAACACAAAATGACCCGAACATTCAATTCACCCATTTCTTTCTACTGCATTCAGCAGTTATTAATTCCCAAGAATTACAACATCAGTCATTCTTACCTCAAAATACTGTTCAAATAACAAATGGCTAAGGTTCTTATCAAACAGAATTTTCTAATTCTAACACATATCGTGGGTAAAGAAATTTGAAATTCGTTACCTTCATTTAAATTGGAGCCTTGTTTGAAATACTCGAATGTCTTTTTGCACCGTCTGATTAGAATTGAAATTATTTTGACATCAATCACTTTTCCTCGGAGAAACATGAATGTGTGCAGTTTGCGAAGAATAAAAATTGTTTTTCATATTTCGCCAAGAACTTTCCATTTTTTTTAACAAATTGGATTATTGCCATGGGGAAGAAAAGGGTATTGGGCATAAGAGAAAAGGTTATGAAAAAGACTGTGCAGCAGACGGTGATTATTTATAATCAGCAACTTCTGAAATAAATTATTCTGCAAGACTGACTATACATAATATGTGACGTGCATCTGTATGAAGCCTCTTAAGTGCATCTGTATGAAGCCTACTAAGTCAGTGGTCAGGTCAATTGCGACTTTGTTTAATAAGTGGTTACAAGACTGTTTAAAGTACTGAATTGTTGTTATTATTACAGTTGTAGGTCTACAGTCTTGGAATTTCTAGGCCGCATGCCTCAAGAAAGGTGTGCTAAAATCCAGATCGCTGGCTAAAAGTGAGCTGAGTGTTGCTTTCAGGATTTTTGACGGATGACTGCAATATAATTTACTTTACTAATGCATTTGATAAAATTATATTCCTTCTCCAATTCAAAATTACCTATTAAAAATGGGTTCTTGCATATTATGCTAATTACCTTAGCAGAAGTTACCATATTTTCAGAATGTGCCAAACTTTGGCAACTATGCCTACAACCATTCTTCAGGCATCCATGTTCATAACAATTCTTCAGTCAAACAACGTCGCCATTCTCGTATGCGTTCTTTTTTCCAAGTTCCAAAGTTTTTAAAAAAACACAAATCGTAATATTTTTGCTTAATCTTAATTTTAAAATAAACTTGCGAAATTTGGTAGCGCTAGAAGGTACTGCAGTAAAATTTCAACAGGAATACAGAGTTTTGGAGCAAAACTCTCCAAAAAAAGCAACGAACGAATACGTTTAATAGATAGCACCCGTGGCCAACGTTTGCGCAATGTCAAGTCTCTGCAATTCTCAGATTTTTTAAACGATAATACACTCACGTTTGTGAAAATTGCAACACCAAGAAGGAATCGTCATAATTGAATGCAATTTAATACACAGTTGAGTGGTAGTGGTACAAATAAATGATTAAATGTTCAAAGCAAACAAACAAGAACAAGAGATCAGAATCAGTATTTTGTGTGGCCACCACGCGCCGCAATAAGTGCTGCTACACGACGTGGCATGGAGTCAAACAAAGTTTGAATGTCTGACTGAGGAAGAGCATTCCATATCGTTTGTACGCGTACCCAAAGTTCGTCTGCAGACGCAACAGGACGAGGATCACGAGCAAGACGCCGACCAATGACATCCCACACATGTTCAATTGGCGACATATCCGGGGAACACGCAGGCCAAGGAAGAAGCTGTACCTGCTGCGCTGCAAAGAAGGATTTAACAATCCGAGCAGTATGAGGGCGGGCATTGTCCTGTTGAAATACAGCGCCTGGCAAGCTTTGAAGGAAGGGAACAGCTTCGGGCTGTAGAACTTCACGGATATACCGGTTGCTGTTCAGATTGCCCACAATTCGTAGCAATTGAGATCGTCTATGATATGCTATGGCGCCCCAGACCATAACTCCGGGTGTTCGTCCACTGTGGCGTTCGATAATGCACTCCGGAAGGTGGCGTTCACCGGCATAGCGTCTGACACGAATGCGGCCATCATGGTACCACAAATTAAAGCGGGATTCGTCAGAAAACACGACATGCTGCCAATCAGCACGCCAGTCTCTATGCTGATTGGCCCATTGTAGCCGCAGGCGGCGATGGTCGTGCGTTAGGGGGATCCTGTATAAAGGAGTCCGTGCGCGCAGTCCACACTGCAGCAGACGTCTACGAATTGATGAAGCACACAATGAAACACCTGTAGCTATTGACCACAGTGCTGCCAATTGTCTAGAGGAAGCTGTACGGTCCGTCCGCGCCATGCGGACCAGGTGTCTATCATCGCGAGCTGACGTCACATTTCGGGGTCCACTCCCGGATTTCCGAGTTGTCCGACACTCGTCCGTCCACTGCTTCCAAACGCGCATCACTGTGCTGCTGTTACGCTGCACACGAGAGGCTACTGCACGATACGACAATCCAGCTTCACGAAGGCCGATGATTCTCCCTCGTTCAAACTCTGTAAGTTGTTCAAATCTCGCTCTCTTTCGTCGACGAGGCATAAGTACAGATTGAGTTAACGTTTACCACTAGCAGATAACCACCGATAACCATACACGCCTCGCTACAGCCGTCTATTTATTCGGATCCATCAGCCGTTCAGAGGGCGCTGCTCAGCATACGCATGCGCTACGGATTTGCAATTCTAATCATTTGCATATCATGCGCTACTTTGCATTTCCTGAAAATTTCAGCTCACTCGCGTAAGTCCTTCATGGTGTTGCAATTTTCACAAACGTGAGTGTAAACGTGAGTTGCTGTGTACTTGGGGAGAAAAATAGCGCAACAAAAATTACAGGAAGATTTGGAAAAGAATGGAAATATCTTTTTAAACGTATCGCCACACAGTTATTTAGTAAATAAAGTTGTTATTTTAAACTGCTAAAATATGTTTTCTTTTCAATATATAAAACGGAAACATTTTAGTAAATTAAAATACTATTCATAATTATTACGGATTAAGGATTACGTGATATAGTAAAAAATAAAACAGTTATATTCTTCTAGAAACTATCAGTAATTTTTTAGAGTTTACAAATAACGTTTGCTGGCTTACGATAAATATCAATAATTTGTGAATTTTTTTAATGTCGCGAAAACCATCAACTGCACCCGATAACTAACATTTAGTTTATAATTTTAAAAACTCGCGAGATTGAGTCAAGGTGGTTGAGTCAATATGCAAGTATCTAAAAATGCAGTGTATCATTGTCTAGTTTGATAGACATAGTAACGAATGCGCACATTCAGTATTTGTCAGAAGTTTTAAATTTATCTTTTTTTTAATTTTTTAAGTTAAATATCTCTGTATATTCCATTTGCAAGATTGCAACTCTATCCATTCCATTTGCAAGATCCTAGACACGTTTATAGTAAGCTGAGAATGGAGTAACAAATACTCGCATAGAGAAATGCAAGTGGTATTTTCTGAAATCTTGAAAACGATTTTCATTTTGTTTTCGTTAGTAAAGCGTGTTCTGTAAATCATTGCTGCATTTTTAGCCCAAAAGTCCTATTAGTCTCGAAACACGATTTTGCATTGTTTCACTACTCATTCGAATCTGTTGCCATTCAAAAGAAGTAAGATAGTATTATTTCATATTCAGTCTGTATGTTATTAATTAACTAACAAACTAAACTATTTAAAAGCAATAAATGCAGTTCTAAAAAGTATTTTTACTTTTCAAGCTGATTGATTTAAATAGAAATACATTTAATTCACGATATATCTAATTAAAAACATTAAATATTTTTATAGAATTGCATTATATATATATTTGATACATAATGTTCTTATGTTTTTCTAACTGCATATTCATCTAAAATGCTTCGCTGTTATACCTCGGTCATCTCTGTCGATAATATCTACTGATAAACCGTAATAGCCCTCCTGAGAGATTAAAATTCGAACCGTATCAGACTTTTTTCCCCTTTTGTGTACTTGATTTTGTGTAAATAGAGCTTCAAAATGAATTGGCTTTCGCCTAGTATGAGAATATCACAATTTAATTTCGATTGCAGCATCATATATAAGTTAACTCAGTTATCTTAAGCATATACTCAGTTAATTTAAGTAAATAATCATAGTCATTAAAAATCATCCATTAAGGTGACAATTTAAATTCCCAGTCACATGCTTTTATTCTTTCACTTAAAAATGTAGAATTTTTTTTAAAATCAGAGCTTAATAAATATTTTACTAGTTAGAATATTTATACTGTTAATGTAAAAAAAATTGCAGCTCTTTTCCTTTCACAACTGTTGAAAATACTTCCACAAAAATGCGCACCTTATTTTAATAAGAAAATTCGCGACTGAAAACATTGGACAATTAAATATATTTTACAATTTAAATATATTTAAATATTCAGCCACCTTTTGACCAGGAAACATAGCGTTAGGGTGATTGGAACGTGATTTATAATTATTTTATGGAATCTAAATGTAATGTAAATTATTACGGAAAATCCAAAGCATTACCTATAAGATTGAAAATGATTATCCGCACATTAATAGCAATTATATAAAGAAATTCCGTTAAATAATGATGGGCCACTTGACCTGGATGTGAGCTATCATTTCGTCACATCATTAATAGCTGCTCGTATGTAATAGGAAAATTACGAAAGAAATAGGAATCTGTCATAATGTCAATCGCGTAACATTCATGTGTGCCTAGTTCAATTAGCGATGAACGATTCTGTTATCTCTCTTTTGCAACTCGATGGTATTATTGAAGTCAAGGAAAAACTATGCCTTGCAGAGAGACAGTAAAGCAATCTTATGAAGTGAAGCTTTTCCTATTTGCCCTATTTTCATAAACATTAGTTCAAAATTAAGCGATTTTTTTCAACGCATACTATAATTTATGAACATTTATTTATAGTCTGCGCTTTTATATCATGCCGAATCTATACTTCTGGGGATGCCGGTAACCTTATTATTTAGAATTTTACTTAGTTGTTTTCTAACACAATCAGTAAGCGTTTAATATTAGGCAAAAAAGCAACTTTCAATTGTCGTGCCTTCTTGACGTATTCCTCTTTAAGTAGACCTACTAAACGTAGTAATAAGTGATGAATAAGGCTAAAGTCTTTAAATATAAAGGGCCAGAAGCCCAGTAGTGACAATCAAGAACACTGATTAGCAATGTAATATTAAAACCAAATCTCAGTAAAACACTGAAAATAAAATAAAGATAAAAATCTTAAATTCAAGATGAATGACAAAATTTAGCATAGTCGCATCTGGCAAAAAGAAGTGAATATTAACTCGAATGTTTTAAAAAATTCATATTAATTGTAAATTACGTATATTAATTAGTACATGCAGTTGCTAAATTTTATTTTCATACTTCTTTAGTTTCACCGCAAGCTAATAATTTTGCTCGATAATTTCTTTAGCATAAAAATTCATGAATTAAACCCTTTCGTTAAATTATATATCTGCATACAAAATACACACTTATAATTAAAATGTATCCAAGTAATGGTAGCGACTTCTTTAAATGTGAACCATTTCCACAATGCATCTTCATTCTTTATACTCAGTCTTTTTAAACTTTTACTCCATATGTAATTTTTTTTAGATCAACAGAAATTATCGAATCTCGATTTTTTAGCAGGGTACCATATATAAATTTGGATAAGCTATATTCCCAACTGATATCAATTTGATTACATCCATTCTATACTTTTTAGCAATACTCAAATTACCTTCAATACATAACGTTATACGTTTACCTCTCGGTATGCAGATAAATTTTTGACACAGAAATTTTCCCCAATACACAGTGATGAGAGTTGAGTAAAAGAATACGTGAAGTTTCGTCATTTTGGAAATAAGGAGAAAAATAATTTCACCACTAATCTGTCATATGTCCTAATCCAGACTAATCTGTCAGATGCCCTGTCCAGAAAATGAACATTCATTTTCTTGAAGATATGTCTGGTTGCAAGGCTAAGATGCAATAGCCCTTTAAAAGAATAACTTAAATCTTGCAAAAGATCTAAGAAATACACCCCCCTTCTATTCAGACGACAGAACTTTCGATAGAGTTTTAAATACAGAAACAGAACAAAAGAAGTATAGGGATAAAATATTTTCATTCCCTAAAAGACCAGGATCATAATAATAATTCGTAACTTCAATCTTTTCTTGAACAACAAAAAAATTTTAAATTTCCATCACTCTTGAACAGAGCTCCGTCTGACAGCTCAGTCAAAGAACTTGAAGGGAGTTAGAGCACCCATTCAAATTCTTTGATTTAATGGCAACGGGCACTGTTGGTGTCCTAAGATATCTTTCTTATGTGTCCTGGTTGCCCAAGAACCTGCCTCACATAGCTTTTGTTTAGAACAAGATGGGGATGGGGATAAAAAGAACAGAAACATAAAAGTGTTTTTTCGCTATTCTAATATAGGTAGAGCCTAATATTCTAAACATGAGTGATTTAAAAAGGAGTTATTTGCCAGTTAAAACTTACAGAAATTATTTGAAAAACATTATGTAATAATATAATATACGTAAATAAAACAATTTTCAGTAGTTTATCCATAAAATTCGTTACATCCGATTTTAATACATTTGGGAATTCGCTTATAGCCGTGTAAAATAACATTAAATAAACAGGAAACCGAAAATGATCAAAACGTTTCGTTCGTTATATTCAGGGATCCATTATAAGCCGGGTTCGCTATAGCGAAGTTTGACTGTATTCTTTTTTACTTTTTATACTGAATTTACTAGACAAAATATTTCATACTGCTTTTTATATTATTGTTATTTTCTTCCCTAAAATAAATAGGCAACAATAAAACTGAAATATGTAAAGGCTAAGTTTGGCGATTACACAAACCATCCTCCCTACTGTATATTTTTTAACAGCAGAAGAATGAATGGGGGTCAAAACTCCCTCTGGAATTCACTCCGCATTCCGGACACTGCCGCCACATGCGTGATCGATCTAACTTTTCGGTGTTTGTACCAAGCCCGTTTTTATATGTAAATAAATATTCATTTGAGAATGGGAAACATAGCATAGCAAATCATACGCCATTTATTTTTTAAGCAGGTAAAAATATTTGTTCATAACCTCTGACCTCGTTCGAAGGACGTTTTTCAAAGTGTTTGAAATATTTATTAAAATCTAAGGTTTTCTGATGCATTATCACACTTAACCATTATTAGAAATTCAGTTTTTTGAGAAGTTTATGAAAAAAACGGAAAATTTAGGTCCAAATTAACGAAAACATTAACCGCCACTGACAAGAAATTTCATTGATAAAAAATTGCTTTTGACTTCATTAGTCAAATAAAATTTGAAAAATATAGAAAAACATAAAACACCAAATACAATTAGAACAATTAAAAACAATTTTTACAATTAAAATTAGAATTGCTGCGCAGAAACAAGCAATTCGGCCAGCAGATAAGAAGGCAGATTTTTCGTTGCACAATACTAAAAAAATTTCCTTTTGGTCCCACTCGGCAAAAAGACACTGAAGGTGCAGAAAGGCCTTATTCATTATTTTGCTAAGTTTCAAATGTAGGCAAATATGGCTGCTATAGTAGAGCCACTTAGCTTAGCCGCACTTTTAAACAACTTTTAAATTGTTGATAATTCTACAACTATTGCATGCAGATTAATTAAAGTCATAAAAACCTTAACCGGAAGATAAGAACAATGTAATTCAATCATTTTAAAGCAAAAAATGCGGAATTTACCAACGTATAAGACTAAAATTAACTGAGCTCACGGAGCCAAGTAACAGAGTGGTTATGTAATATATTTATTTATTTTTGTTGCGGGCGATTGCAATCAAAATGGGGCGCGTACAATTGCATGTTGTACCAGTCGTGTATACGAAATTTCAACGTTCTGAGATTACTCGTTTTTGAGTTATGCGAGATACATACATATGTACAGACGCCAAGAAAAAAATCTCTTCTGAATCCATTTTAATTCCGTTTTATAATTCGTGTGGGCAAACAGATGTCTTTTACTCTGTCCTTACGTACAGATGTTACTTAAAGATGTTACAGATCGTTAAATTGCCTTCGATAGCTGTCAAATTGGATATTTTCGCTGAAATACGGAATTTTTTGTGATTCCAATACTTCCTTTACTTCGTACAAAGAAGTAAAAATGAGTTTCTTAGCTAAAATCATCCTACTGAACGAGTTCTTTTAGTTTAATTTTTAAAGAGATAAAAATGTATTTTCATAATACTTTAAGGAGACATGAGTGTTTTTCTTTATATAAATGCAAAATTTTGCAGAGAAAATTTTTATTAATCCAACGACCATCTTATTTTTTTCTAAGATATTAAAAGAAATCAATTGTACATAAATGAATTAATTTAAATTAATGTTACGTATTCATTTATTGCCTTATACTATATGTTAAATGTAAAAGACGCGTATTTAGTTGCTTTTTTCATAGAAAATCCGGTAGATATCAGAAAAAATCAATATCGGACCCTAATTAGCCCGAAACAGCAAGATGGTGGATATAAGTGTTAAACAGAAGGTGAAACTCAATATTTCTCGAAACGCTTTCGCGCACACTTTGATAACGTGCACGCAATAATTAGGAGAAGGAAATGTAACTCGTCGTACTGGGACATAAGCACTACGCTTAATGCATGTCGACTTAGGCATGTCGACTTAGCAGTATGCAATAACAACCTTATAATCGGCAGTTGTGGAAATTATTTGTGGCATATGGACACATTTAAATGCTTTTATAGCTACCCAAACAATACCTCATTGATTGGCGGAGGAAAGTTTAAAGCCATTTTTGACGAAGTCTGCTATTGATACTGATACATTGTTAAGAATGGCTGCAGTAGTTTCGTGCCAAAAATAGTGTCCAACCAAAAACTAAATCCGATGACGAACTATGTTCATTTCCTCTTGATTTTATTTCGGAAATGTCGAACACCGATCGAAAATGAGAATGTCTTGACAAGCAGGTTGATCCATCTGCCGCAGTTGAATATAACATTGTTCATCAGCCATCAGCGTATAGTAACTGTTTGGTGTACCAGCAGCATCAAAGCCACATGCAGTCTGTTACGTATGTGTAATAGCTACAGTGATAACACAAGCTGTTCCAATGTGTTTTCTGTTGTCTAAGCTGCTGTACTGCTTAAAATACATATCAGTTTAATAACATAAATAACAGAAAAATAATCATTTACCTTCCTATTACGACGAAATTTGTAGAAATTGAAATAACAGAGCAGGAAACGTATGGTAACTTCTACGAAATACGACCCTAACAAAGTGGATACATATTACATTTCCTCGAAACATACTCAAACTTATAAATGATTTTGCAAACATGAAAGGTGAGAATCTTTATATCGCTATGTTGATATGTTGTTGAGTTATGATATGATGTTGTATATTGATATGTTGATGCAATGCATCTCACTAGTGTATGTTCCAGATATAAAAATGACATTCTTCTGCAAACAGGATATTACGTAAGTTTCCTAATTAACATCCGAAAGACATTCTTTGCATATTATATAAGCAAATCCTTTGGAATACGATTTTAAATCTCTCACCATTCGACAATATCCGTTAGGCAGGATTGGCTGTCAACCGAATGACCTTCAGCATCCTCGCAATGAAAATGAATTAAGAACTTTGGCAGTAAGTACCGCATTGTCTGCAGGAATCCAGAAGAAAATTCAGTAACTCTTTTAATCAATGTTATCTCCAGTTAACCTCCAGATGTGTGGAGTTTACGTCACTCTAAATTGTGGCAGTTTTCTCTATAAATTAATCAGCGAATAAGCACAAGAAAATATTTTAATTATGATAATTTTTTTCAAACTGTACTGTTTTAATTTTGCTTCGCGTTTTGTCTTATTTGAAGCATTTTTTCGTGACACTGTATTTCCTCTTTGGAGCAGTGTGCAAACAGAGAGAGACAGAGAAAAGAATATTAGCTTATTTTCAAAACAATTCTTAAAATAATTCTTTTTCTGTAGAGCTAGAAAACCGTAAACAAAATCTGTAACTAAAGTGATATATTTATATCGCTGTGGTTTATTAAAATAATAATCTTCATATATTCACAAAATGAATTGTTAAAGATATTTCTTCTCATGCATTATTCAAAGCAGTCAGAAGTTTTATGCATATCGAGTATGTTAATCGAGTGTTCAATACATCTGAATGCAGGTTTAGGCATCTGTGTAACTGTTTTTTGCAGCAAAGCTAAAAACTTCTTATTAAAATTAAAATTCATTCATTCCAGTTTCAAAAAAATAATATTTCAAGTAAATTATAATTTAACTGATCGTTTCTTGATATGCAAACAAAATTGATTTCATAATGCATGCATGAATTACAGATGTTTCTACAAGTAAGAAAAAAAATTTAATCAACAATGAATATTCATGAATACATACAACTAGAATAAAAAACTAAATGTTTCCTTCCCATTAAAGCAATAAATAAAAGTTATCATATAAACTGTTCTTCCGAAGAGATAAAGAAGAACACTTTTTCATTGAAAGAAAGATAAAGAAGATTGAAAGAAAGATAAAGAAGAACTTTCAGAACTTTTTTATTCATTCAAAAATACTTTTGTCTTTTTACTTCCTGTACAAAGTAAAGAAACTATTGTAATCTCGAGAAGTTTCGGTTATCATATGTCCACGGAAATATCCATTTTGATTCCCGATTTCATTTGGGCGGATTTCTTGCGTTACATCTATATATACGGGCAAAACAAAAGGCTTTTTTTTAAAACGGATTGTAAAATAGATTTAAAAGGGATTCAAAGTTGATATTTTTGTAACGGCTGTGCATACGTACGTGCCTGTATATCTCGCATAACTCTAAAACGATTAGCAGTGGAACACTGAAATTTTATTTATGGGAGTACTATAACATCTACCTGTGCACTTCCGTTTTTTTGTTGCAATTGGCAGTAGAGCACATACACATCAACTCGGCCTTTATTTTCGCAATCATTGGTTGCAGTCATATACTTTCAATTGCAGAAGTATTTTAAACAAAGAAAATATTCATGTCTTGGCAAAGTGAAATTTTTATATAAATAGTTTTCGACAAATAACGAAATATAACTTTTAATGCGGTGCCTATACTTATATTTGAGAAAGTTTTATACTCGTTACGAAAAAATAAAACTGCAAGAAATTTGACTCACGTACGATAAAAATTGACCGAAATATTTACATTCAAGATTTGCAGCTTGTCATTTTCAACTTGCTTTGAGGGATGGCTAATTAAGTTAGAATAAGTTGAGTAAATAATTTTAAATTAAGTGCAGCAAAAAATGTGCATAATTTAATTGGCCATACTATGTCCACTTCAAATTCTGTTTTTATTTCTAAACCTAAGTATGGCATTCAAATGAACAGAATATTTAATAAAGCAGTAATATTTTATATTTCAGAAAACAACTGATGCAAAATTCAGCTTTAATACTTATTTAATCTTTTATTTTATAAAGTGCTACATGGCTTAATATTTTCAGCAGCCATGTTTAAACGTGAGGAATATTTTAGTATCCGATATTGGCCTTTTTCATTTACTTGTTAATTATTTAATAAACGAAACTTAGCTTCGAGATTTTAAAACTCTCTTACTTAACTTTCATATTGTTACGGATTTCGTATTTATTTAGCTATTTATTTAGAATTGTAATTAAAATTGCTTTATTTTCCCATGCAACGCAGACGATTTTTCACGAGAAAGCTACGTCGGAAAAGTGAAAATAAAAGAGCACGTGCATTTACTATTTAATAAATAAATATCTCGTAATTACTGTTTCCATCCACAAATATCGAGAAAAATCGAGGTTTTACCAGAATATTCCAGTATATAATTAAAAAGCTTATAAAAGCCGAATTAAAACACCTCATCTCAGTTGTAGTTGTAGCTGTTTTAAGCGAACTGTTTGTTTACTTAATGCTGTGGTTGATGGTAGCGAATTCACTGTGAGATTGGGTTCATTTTATCTGTTTTTATTTGAATTCCGTTTAACGTTTGAGATATTGCGATATTGTACGAATATCTCTGAGGAAATATTTCAGTATTTTGTTTTATTTCTTGTGAAAAGAATAAATTTTATTAACTTTTTAACGGCTTGTGCATTCAATCCATAATGAGCCCGTACGCACGCAAGAATTTGTTCTCAATGTTTTTCTGTGTATTTTTTAAGGAATTTTCCTTCTTACGGCATGCTTTTTTCTTCCAATTCGAAGCACATTCAACCAGTTGGAAGATCCAGAGTGCGTTTAAATTCCGGCAAGGACGTGTTTTCTGCTCCGAAATAAACCTAATGATTCTACAAATTTCTGTAACTTAAATTAGAATTATTATTTATCCCAACCGATAATTATCGAGAATTGACTAATTACCAGGAAACCGAAAGATTCACCAGCGGCAGAGCAGTAAAGTCTGAACACTGCTAGTTCTATCTAGATTGGATTCCAGGCGAATGAACTGGATGTATGGGAATTTCCCTGGCTTTCCCCCATGTATAGCATGGATACAAGTCAGTTTTCCTCAGAAAGTCCTCCACGAAGGCATGAATTCTCTTGTATAATCCATAGTTTTCAGATTTCTTGTTTCTCTAAATTCACTGTTATTATTTATTATCCTAGCCCTGCCATCTTTTTCGGAAAGCAAATCTGTGACCCAATAAAAAATGTTTCTTTTATCTCAGATTAGCTTGTGACAGTATATTTCTTTTTTAACTTAGAAGCCCATTTGCTTCTTTTTCTAAAGCAACTGTTTTTAAACTGTGTTCTGGAGAACTTCAGAGTTCCGCAATTCAAACCCCGGCGTTTTCTGAGAGTCAAAATAAAATTTCGAAAAGAAAACTATAAAGCAATCACACTACTTTATTAAGTAAAAAACATAAAGGTACTGACTTCAAGAGCCTAGCTTGTCTTCTTACATCCCCATTAACACCAAAATAAATCCCGATGTGGTGGAATATTGTACAAAAAATGAAACTGAAGCTGTTATCAAGGCAACAGGTACTCGAACAACTGATTCCTTTTTGAGAGCTGATTTGATTAAAATTTACAGAAATGGTTCATCAGATGAGACTATCCAACAGAGTGGAGCTTTTATTCACATCACTCTGCCAACTGGGGCAACTATACGCCAAAGCCATGGAGCAGGCAGCATCGCTACCAACTTCACATGGGAATTAACAGCAATCCAGGAGGCTCTGAGAATTTACATCGATTTAAATAATAATAATAAAGTCAGAGGACTTGTAATTTACAGTGACTCTAAAGCTGCCCTAGAGGCAATACTGAAAGAGCAGTCAAGACTCACCCAGGATGTACCTCAACACCTAAAAACAATCAACCAGATGGAAAAGACATGCACTATTCAATGGATACCTACACATGTTGGAATCGATGGAAAGAGGCAGCCGATGAACTGGCTGAAAAGGCAAGAAATCTCAACAACTCGATCCTTGTCACTCTTGACGACGCTTATGCGATTGCCAGATATAGACTCAAAGAGAAATCTATTAAGAAAGACCATCAGATACGTAAGATTGATGCAAACAGAGAAATTGCGAAGACCATTGCTAGATTGAGAACCTGATTTTAGAGGAATGACAATTAATGAAGATGGTACCAGATCATATAGAACTTGTAAAAACTCTTCACCTGTCCGGCAATACTTGCAGCTCTACAAAGCATGCGGAGATTTTCTTTCCAGGGACAGCTGTATAGTAAAAAGATTGTGGAACTGGCAAAAGCTGTGATTTCCACGCATGGATCTATTTGAATTCTCAAAGGGCACGACACCAGTCAATCATATAAAGAAACTTAAATAAAGTTTGAAAAATCTGAAACTTCGTGTAAGGACTGCTTATGCCTTAACGTTACTCCGATATTTCTTTTAAAAAGTACGAGAACACTCCAGTCACTAAATATAATGCGAGGGTAGGTGACATCTGCATCATGAATTAGTGTTATTAATGAGTAAATTAAGTTAATTTAAAATTAAAATTTTTATTAAAAATTTCAAAACTTATCTTTAATTATCTTAGACTATGTTATAATCACTTTATGTAAAGTGATTATAACATAGTCTACTTTAAGTATTATTTTAAGACATATTTTTCTAAAGTTAGGATTGAGTTTTCCGAAAAAAATCATATAGTTTAAGGATTCCGTGAGTGGACGAAATTTGAAGTCTTATATGCAGATTCTGGCTTCAGTTTTATTTCTAACTGTCGTGAAACTTGACAGGAAATAGGGATTGAGCAGTAGGCGCCAGTAAACATTTAGCAATTAGATATTAATAAAGGATCCTTTTCACTTTCTGTGTCTGTTGCAGAGTAAGAGAAATTGCTTATCTTCTCTTAATGAGAAGCGAGCGACAGGCGGTCTGTAACGAAAGTGCGTTTTGAAAACGACTTGTTACGCGTGAAATTGTCGAAAAGCCTTTAAATGTAGGAGGTAAATGGATTCGGCGGCTTTGTTGACATGGAGCATTGATGTCGTTTATTGTCTACTTTTTCCTTGAACTAAGATACAATACCTCGGCAATATGTTCCTGTTTTCCGACGTATTATAAAGAAACTTTTCGGGCTAATATTTACTGTGATGAAGCAAGCGGCTCCAATTTACGAACAATATCTAAATGTTTTAAATATTGCTTGAAAGTTTTGTTTTATTCAAAATGGCGAATTTAACAAAGCAGTGGTTCGAAGGCTACATTTACGCTCTTTCCGAAGAGAAATATGCATACTCCATTATTCAAAAACGATGTCAGAGTCATGGTTTTGTGATATCTAAAGCGTCGATAGGTAATATCATCAACAAGAAAGGAAAAAAACGTCAAATTGGAGCTTCAAGTGGGACAAAAATTCCAAACAAGTATCCAAGGAAAAAACGGGCATCTTCGACTATTGCAAAGGTACGTTGTTTAATGTTAAAAGAAAATCCCCCTAGTCAAAGGACAGTTGCAAAATCATTAAAATGCTTGGTGTCCACTGTAAACAAAATGATAAACGTTGATTTAAATCTTAAGAAAGCGAAAAAACGCAATGTGCATCGTCTTCTTTCAAAGCATATAGCTCAACGCAGGACACGCTGCAGAATTCTATATGAGAAACGCTTATCCAAAGAAAAATGGAAAACAATTGTCACAATAGATGAAGCATGGATGTATTTAAATGATTGTAACAAAAAACGAGTCATTTATTATCATAAAAGGGGAGAAAAAAATTTAAGAACATGGTTCAAAGAATCGAAAGAAAGTTTTTCTAAGGGATTCATGATTGTTGCTGGTTTTTCTTATAATGGCAAGTTAAAAATAAAGAGAGTGCAAAAACATGTCAAGATTAACTCCAAATACTATCTGGAACGCCAATTTTTCTGAATGAAATACCATCGCTTTACCCACAGTGCCATCAATCTGTGAGACTCCTTCAGGACAAAGTTAGCAGTCACACATCAAAATCCACTGTAAATTTCCTAAAAGAAATGGAACAAAAAACTGGTATCAAGGCCATACTCTTCACTGATATCCTTACTAAATCTCCCGATGATCACCTATGGATTTTTGTGCTTTCGAACTTTTAAAAACTGCATTATCCAAACGTTGTCCCAAAACCCTAACAGGACTCTGGAAAGCTTTTCGGGAGGAATGGGATAGAATACCTCTTCTGACACTTCAAAAGGCATTATTATCTTGGAAATCGCGGTGTCAAAAGATAGTTCAGAATAAGAGATGTCAAAGAGAACCTTTAAAACACAAGAATTTTATGTAATTTAGTTTTGTGAATACAATATACATCGTCTAAAAAATGTGCAAACAGCCTCTGTATGAGTTTATTAAGAATTAAGTTTTCTATCTACGACCATACAGTTAAGGAATTGTAAAAAGAAATGTATAAATTGAATCTTAGTTTAATTATTTGCTGTTTTGTTTGTACTTAATTGTCAAAACCTTTTTTAGAGAATAAGATTAAAATTTCGTAGTCTATCAAATTTTTGTACGTGATTATTCCTCAACAAAACTCCACTACTGAAGATCACTGATCTATAGCTATAGCAAATAGTTTAATGAGACAAATTTTCACTAAACGTTTCATGCGTCACATTTTTCTCAGTAGGATTTGAATTTTTATATAAAGGTCACTTTGTAATGAAGTAGTAGCCCCATGTTCGACTATCCACAATTTTTAAGGACTAATTGTAGTCCTATCTATAAGGCCACAGTATTTAAATCAATGCAGATTCCATTTATGATCTGCGCAATGTGCGTCTGTAGTTAAGCGGCAGTATTATCTTTTTTATGTTTACGGCTACAAGAGAAGAAAGGAATACATTTAGTTAGAGAAGAAACTGCATTTAATGTGACTGACACGATTAAATGGCTCCAGTATTTCATGTAAAGCTGCTTGAGTTTAATTTTACTCATCTATGATCGTCATGATATTCACTCCCAATTACTGAACCTTTATCTTATATGGAATCGCTGACTGAAACTCCTCCGATAGCAGTAGCTGTAGAATATTTGAAATTATTGTTCTATTTTGCCCTTCATAATACCAGACTTAAAGATGAAAAATGTGAAATTTATAAAAAAGATTAAATATTTTTCGAAACGTTTGTATTGGCCCTTGTAATGCCTTTCGCATCTCTCCTCTCCTGATGCAACTTAAATTATTACAGCTATCCCGTACCGTCTAGTAAAAGACACTATATGTCATCCTTGAATAAGGAAGGGAACGTGGCGTGTCCCAAAGGGTTTTTATCCCCCCAAGAGGCGAATTCTACTCTGACCCGAAGCTTGGCTGCCTCAACTCCTTTCGAAGGAGAACTTTTCGCCCAAACATTCATACCACTTCGCATCATATAGTTTGTGGAGTTATACAAACAGAAGTCTAACAACATTAGTTATTACACTTGTGTCTCTCCTTCCTGAAGCTTAAATGATACTTCCTGAAGCTTAAATGAATTTTATTTTATAACGTAGTTAGAATGCTAATATAAGTAAGGTGTAAGAGTGCTTTTAACGATGAATGAAGTAAAATGGATAAACGAAAGATCTTTCACCATTTGAAAAAGGGGTTGGTGCCCGTTTAGCGGAGGCCTCGATTTCGAAGACAGCAAATCTCACTGAGTTCTAAAAAGGAGCCATTTCAAAGGTTTTCCAAACTGGAATCAGAATCCACAGTCTTTCTATAGAAGACGTAACAGCGGTTCGAGCACAGTTTTCCAAGAGAGTAATCGGCGGCGTCTCCCATGAATTGTACGGCAGAACAGAGACTCTACTATTCTTCAACTGACGCATATCGTCAACCAAGGCTCATCCCAACAGATATCAGCTCGAACCATGAGCAGAAAATTGCAGAGGATAGGAATGCGTAGTCGGATGCTTGTGAGAAAACCACTTATTTCAGCCCGACATACAAGAATTCTTTTGAAGTGGTGTCGGGAAAGAGGACACGGGACAACTGTGGATGGGAAACGAGTAATGTGGTCGGATGAATCACGCTACACCTGTTTTACACTGATGGAAGACGTCGAATTTGGCGAGAGCCTCGTGAAGCCATCTTGCCTTACTCGCACTGTGGAAGGTTCTGATGGGAGTATCATGAAATGAGTTATATTCGGCTGGCAAGGAAGTGGTACGTGTTCCTCGAGGGTAAACAAGCATCCATGAGATACCTAGATATACTGGCAGCTCAAGTGCACTCTGCAATGTTGCATTTACACTTAAAATTTCGTTAGTTTGATTATTCAGGCCCTAGTTTAAACATTTTGTAATCGTCTGTTTTGGTGTCGGTTACTTCATGGACGATAATGCAACTATACATCGTGCCAGAAGTGTTCAAAATTGGTTCGCTGAACATCAGTCTGACTTCCAACACCTTCCCTGCCCACCGCAAATCCCGGATCTTAATCCAATAGAATATGTGCGGGATACTGCGAAAAGACACAGCTGACTGCACTCTCCTCTTCCATCTAATTTACAAGATCTAAAAAGCTGAATAGCGAATGCATGGTATTCTCTGGACGTAAATGCACTCCAGAAGCATACAGACTCGATGCCCAAACGAATAAGAGCAGTTATCCGCGCAAAAGGTGGTCCAATAAGATATTGATCTTAGGTTTCTATTTCATTGACCAGTGTGTGTAGTTTACACAAGTTACAAGTTCACGGTCGTAGCTTCTGGAAAGCGTGGACCTATAATTTTATAAGGTATTTTCTTCCTCCTTTCTGCATGCCTTCGTGCTGCTATAGTAGCACACTCTACGCGTATTTGAGTACGAGGTCCAGGTTCGAGTCCCGACGAGGGCATTGCTTATTTTTCACGTGCCTAGCTGTCCCCCTAATGATTCTACATTACGCCCGAGCTAAAAAAGAGATGGTGGATGATGATTCTTCACCACCAGGATTTGGCGAATAGATCGCCCTTGAAAAGGGGGAGTATATAAGATATTTTTCTCTCCTTTCTGTATGCCTTTATGTTGTAACGGTAGCATATTTGATGAGTATTCTAGAGGTTCAACCTCTACAAGTTCAATTTAAATAGTACATTTCGCTTAATAAAGATTAAAGCAAAATTTTTTAGGACGCTAAAGGGGAATAAAATCTTCGCCAAAAATATTTTGAGACAAATCTAAAATTTTAACTGGATTTCACATAGTTAGAAACTCTGTGTTTTAAAGTTCATTAGAAAATTTTATTACAATCATCTTACAATACTTTTCTAAGCTTATAAAAGTAAAAATTTTCTTATAGCAATTAAATTTCCTTTTAACCCTTGGAAACAAATAACGACATGATTCAGTATTCAAAATTTATCTGAGTTACTTTCCGTTTCGTTTAGTAGAATACTCTAGATAAATAAACAAATTGGAATAAATGCAATTAATATCAAGCATCGATTCAGTGTATCCTTAAGGGACTATCGATAACAGTTGTAAACATTTGGTAATTCTCCTTTGCGAAATTATCGGAGCAGAATATGTGGAAACGAAATTTATCACTGAATATGTCAGTTTCACAAAGCTTATGTAATTCCAATCTAACTTTTCCTTTAGTTACAGTACTATTCAATATTTCATGAAATGACAAGAATTATGTGATTGACCATGCAGAAAATACATACTACATTAATTTTACCAGTAGTTAACATGTTTTTAGCACTGTACTCAATGATGATGTAAAACACTTTTAACTCAAGATGCCTTACAAATAAATGACTTACAGTTTGTTACGGACATATCTGTTCACTCGAGTTTAATCTGGCAATATTTCAGCTACATTTAAGATTGGCTGTATCGTGTTTTAGACCTCATAAGTGCCCTAAATAACAGAAATTTAGAAAAAAAGCATGTAAACTATAAAACATCATTAGGAATTATTTCCAACCCACTTTAGGTTACATATCTTAATAATATGCAAATTTCAATAAAATATTACAATGTTTTTTTTCCAATGGCGAGCCTTCAGCCGACTTCGGCTCGGCCACTACTAAGGCCAGATACGGTGGTCACTTTATTATGGAGGCACCTAATAGGTGGGCCCCCTTTGCCTCTTATGAAGGGACGGACAGTGACAGCCATGCCTTCTCCGGGATTCGAACCTGGGCCCTTTGGTATTGTGACCGGCTTCCCTAACCACTATACCGACTGGGCGGCCCAAATTACAATGTAATAATAATAATTTAAAATTTCGATGTTTTCTGATTATTCATACCCTAATTTCAACATTTTTTATTTCCCTGTTTTAGTTTATTTCGAATATACACATGTGGTAATAGGCAACCAAAGCATCCATGTGCCAAATACACATGCTTGTGTTACACAAGTTTAAAGATTTGCATACTTCATACTTAACCATCATTTCGCTAGACAGTACCTACCGGCTGCAAAAATGTAAATATCGGCTAGGCAAATTTTATTTTTTTTTCCATAAAATATGAACAGAATATACCCCAAAACCGCTTTCCTTCGATTCACGAACTCGCCACTGAGTTGACGACTTTGCTTGGGGATGTGTGTAATCAGAACTTAATTAGTTCACAAATTTAATAATGCGTCAGTTCTCGAAAAGGAAGTTTGTCTTACTCTCATTCATGCATTTTAAATAGAAATTAGTTATATTGCTGGACAGGCAGAACATTAGAATAACCTTTGTTGTTTAAATTATACTCGTTTGCTGACTTGTTTTCTAACACCTCAGGCTTTGAATAAATTTATGCTTTTAAAGAATTTTTTCCTCTTTCGACTGCTTAATATACACCAAACTGGATGAATTAGTTTGGATCCATTTAGGCTATTTTGTATAGAAATGAGTCTGAATCGCGCATGCGTTTTTGTATTGGTGGTCACGCTGTACGTGCCCAGATGATAAACTCATTTGCGGTAGTTTTACGCTTGGATTGCTCATTCCTATATACTTACTGAAAAGACTTCAAAACTGGATAACGTTAATGGACTCGCATACGTTAATTTAAATCATCAAAAAACATTGCGTCAAATAACGTTCATCATCAGTTACATTTTGACACCTTTGTTATGTGAAATTGTAGCTTCTGGACAGCGTGGACATTTGTGAGAATTGTAAAAATTGATAGGAAAGCGTATTAAAGCAGAAGCTTTAGTTGAAAAATAAACATAACTTGTTAAATGGCTTTAGTAGCTGAATGCTGCATGAATAGTGAACACATCGCACGTACGGAAATACATATTTCAAAATTTGCTGCATTTTAGTAAAAAAAAACGAAAATTGTAGCTAACGTATTTTTTCTTTAGTATATGTTGAAATAGAATAATGATAATATTTACCAATGTGTTGCCCTTATCCTAAAGCTTTCTAACTTCGGATATCGCAATGATAACTGAAAACAAATTATGGCATGAAACTTGGCTTTATTGCATAAAAAATTCATAAAAGCGTCAAAGTTAAAAATGACATTAGTATCCCATCTGAAAATATATAATACATAAATGCAGAAAATATTGTTCAAGAAATAGAAATAGACGCTTAGGTTATGCACTGTATCATGAATACAGTTTTCGAGAATTTCTTCTGAAGAATCATCAGCTGTTATTTTAAATATGAAGTAATTCACGCGTTCATTTCTTGATTTGATTAAAGCAATGATACCCACGCTGTTCAGTAGCAAAGAAGCGTCTAATCAAACTAATGTGATTCAGCATTGCAGTTTTCAAAAATTTCCAACAGATTGTAGAACTACTTCAGTTTTCAGAAAACTGAAATTTTATTTTCAGGAAAATCCTCTTTCAGGAGTTTGAAAAATCCTCTTAGCAGATTCTAATACTTACTCCGTTAAGAGATCAGCAATAGAGCGCTTAAATTAAAACGATCATCAGACTTAAAATCCCCTTTAAAATATATGCAAAGCAAGCAACAGTCGTAAACTTTTTAAAAATAACTAAGATTAATACGCTGTTACAATTTATCTGAATTGCAGTTGCCAAATCTAAAAATTCCATTAACAAAAAATTTTTATGATTACATTTCAAATGAAATGTCACAAATATGAAGACTGTTTTTCATAAATATTTTGGTACCCATTAAGTGAAGCGATCTCGGTAATTGCTGATGGTAATTAATAAGAGAGAATAGATGTTACACGTTTGAAAACTCCAAAGAAAACCGTTGAGAACAACGTTTACAGCGTGTGTAAACAAAACATAAGATGAGTTACTTAAAGAAGTTCTTGATGTGAAAGCAATTTCAATTTTGAAGTCTCAGATAAAGGATAAATTTAGACGTTTGGAAAAATGCCAAAACGAGCTGTCTACAGATATTTTAAAGGTAAGAATAATGAAAAAGAATTTGGAGAAGATTTTGAATTTGCTGAAACTTATGATGATGAATTTTCCAAATTGTGTTCCAGAACTGAACTATAATCAAGCAAGAAAACTATATCAACTGTTACATCACCTGGAAAAATTATTTCCGATAAAAGAAAATTCATATTACCAATGATTGAAGTGAAGAAAATTAGTGGCGATGCGAAAGAATATTTGGAGTCAATTTTTCAAGATTCATGAAAATAAGAGCATTCCTGAAGAGGTTGAATTCCAGCATTTGCTTCAAGCGGTAATCCTGAATTCAAAAGAAGTGAGTAATGAAAATTTCCCAGCTATAGCCGTGAATTATTCCAAAGTGCTCACTCAATTCCGGGAACGTGTTAGACGACTGGATTTACTTGTTCGACTGTACGTACGAGATCTGTTGAGTATGGTCACAACAAATGCTGTTTCTGTACGTTTGAAGAACTTGACAAGGTCTATCGGCATTGTACGGGAACTAGAAGGGAAAATACGAGCTCTAGAGAGTTTGGAAAGAACGCAGAAAAAAATATGGTATTTTTTAACCCCTTTAGTGTAATCATGCTTGCCCGAAGAAATTCTGATTGCTTAGGGAAGAAGAAGAAAAATTAAACTAAATATGTGTGTTAGAAGAACGCTTCTTAGACGAACTAATGAATTTTATGAGACAAGAAGTTAAAGATGCAGAAATGATAGGACTTAATACTAATTTAGTTAGTAAGAAAAGAATGTATTTCGATAAACCGTCCGCTAAACCCCCTACTGCAGCAATTTTGATAAACACCTCTATGATAGTTCAAGTAAGCGAAATTTCAGCTGTCTTTTTTGAGAGAAAATTCATTCTACTAAATATTATTTTACTGCTAGAGGTACGAATCAGATGGTAAAAGGAAAATTTCGATGAGACACCCTGGACCTCTCGAATAAGCGTAGAGTGTGCTTTCAATTACACCACAAAGACACGCGGAAAGGAGAGGGAAAATACTTTATAATTAAAAAGGCTCAGCAGATTAAGTTTCAATGGTGTTTTAATTTAAGGAACTAGGAAGGCAATGTGCATTTTAAATTTGCATCTAAAAATAAAGGTGTGACAAAATTATTAGGTATTGTATGGGATATAGATAAGGATCATTTGAGACGTAATTTGAATTTTGAAAACTTTAGTGATGAGCAAATATTTAAAAAAAGAACTATACTAGCTTTGATACTTTTTTTTCAGGGCGATAACTTTTTGTCCCCGAAAATTATTTTACGGGAGGCTTGGAAGGTAGAACTTGAGACATTGCTTTGCCGGATGACTCGTAAAAGTTTTCAAAGCTTGGCTTAATGCTGTTTTAGAGGATGATAAAATACCGCGTTTCATAGATATAAATGACTCTAGTGGAATGCATGTTTTTGTAGACGTTTTTACACATAGGCCTTTTTTGCATCCATATTTATTAGGACTGTCCCGAATCATGAAATAAGATTTCAGTTAGATCAAAATCAAGAAACGTTCCTATAAACCAACTGTCCATAACTAAACGTGAATTGATGACATGTAATTTTGGTGCCAGATTAGCACTCTTTGTTGTGTGGCAATTGTCGCGGCACCAAATGTTCTGGTACCAAATGTTCTAGTCTTATGGTACCAGACGTTAAATACTAACTGTTACAATTAAAACCTGAAATTAAATAATTTGCCTACAGTAATATCAAAACCAAAATTCATTGCGTTGTGTAATACTAACCCGAACAACCCCTAAGACCAAGCAGGAGCACTGGGGTTAAAAACATTCACACAAGTCATCATAAGAAAAACTCTGAATCAATTATATATATATAACCAAGGATATTTATTGCAGCATTATAAGGAAGACACTCAATCCTTCAACTTAATTTCGAGATCTATGGTACCAGGGTGACAGCTATTTAAAATAATGCATTTAGAATTATAATATATATTGCTATTTTCAAATATGCACCGAGATGAATTAATCAAAAATTTACACCGTAAAAATTAATATTAAATTTTCATATGCAGTTATCAAACTCTGCTGGCCAGCATAAAAATACACAGGAATTTAATGAATCACCGAGCATGGTGTCTTTACCAATATTGATAGAGATTACTTAGTTCAAGAAATTTCTTAATTTACTCAGGTAAAAATT
>KK115555.1:969542-1004105 GCA_000611955.2 Stegodyphus mimosarum
CGCAACCGGACGCAGTACATGACCTTGACGAAAAAGTGCTCGGAAACGACCCTTATAGCAGAATAAATTTTTAGACACGAAATTCAACAATTTTAGCAATTAAATGGGCATAATTCTCCAACGGGGCGACGTACAGTCATGAAAGTAGATTCATAAGAAGGGTAAATTTTTTCTCTTTAAGAGGTATAAATTTCATTCATGTGAATAAAAAGGAAGTATTTTTAAATTTCAAATATTACGCAGAAAGCAACCGATTTCCCATTGTCTCCTTTTCCCGAAAGCTATTACTATCGAACGCGTAACGTAAGAATGAGAACTCTGCTTAACTCGTATAAAAATAATTGATTCAATAACATAAGCAATACAATTCGTGAAGAAAAATTTAGAATAAGCATAAATTAATGCATATAATTTTACTCACACAATAATTAATTAACAAATAACTGCAATTAACTACACATTAATCCATAATTCTAAACTAACCAAAAATCACTACATAACATCTTTGTGCAACAAGCAGTTAGCAGCTCTGATGTAAAAACTATACAGAGTGTTTCTAAATGAATATTGGGGATTTAACGCTTTGTAGTATTTATTACGTAAAACTTAAAATCATAATTAATACATGAAATGAAAGAGCAACTCAAATAGTTTATTGGTACGCGCATGCACTAGAAGGCGCTGGAAGCAAAACTGGCGACTAGTGAACAGAACACTTTTTGTGTTCTGTAGTTTGCAAAGACTGAATCTGCGGCTACTGCGCAACGTACGTTCCGGATTAAGTGCAGATGTGATTCCAAAAGTAATAACAACATCCTTAGATGGTATCATCAGTTTGAAAATACCGGCTACCTTGGCAAGAGTACGGGACGACCAAGGGTTAGTAAAGAGAGAGTTGAGCGAGTGAGAGATTGATATGATTTCTACCTGTGGGGGTTCATAAAGGATCGCGTATATGTGCCTCCACTACCAGCTGACCTACCCGACCTTAGAAGCAGGATTGAGGCTGCTGTTGCAACAATTACACCACAAATACTAATCAACGTTTGGGAAGAACTGGGCCCTCCGCTTGATGTGTTCAATGTGACGAAAGGTGCTCACATTGAACACTTGTAAGCTTGCAGGTATAACTGTTTGAGTTGCTCTTTCATTTCATATATTAACTATAATTTTAAGTTTTACGTAATAAATACTATAAAGCGTTAAAACCCCGATATTCATTTAGAAACACTGTATTTTAAGCGATTTTATGGTATCCCTGTATTAGTTAAATAAGCGAGGATACTACTCAGTCTTTGTTTCAAATAGAGTGAAATTAAACTCTTCTAATTCAAAGAATTTTTTTCTCTAGATATTTGCAGTCAAGATTTTTCCTTGAAACCTGTTCCTAGAGAGATTCTTGTGTGTCTGGCCAACACAGTCGCCAGATCCAGATGATGACAATTCCAAAACGTTTCCAAGGACTGTTGACTCGATCTGGTTGTGCTCTTAAGAAACCGCAGAAACTTAATTTAAGTTTTAAGTATGGGGGGATATCTCGCAGATGTCATCATTTCACTTACCAACCAGCACGTGTTAAAGATTGACGTCGCGTGATGTACTGTTACATTTGAAATCTTTAGAATGTAGCAACAAAATTTAATTTCCTCAGCAATCACATGTAGTCAGAAAAATGTTTCTATGTAATTAAATTGTGTTTTATTACGTGTCATACTATTTCTTCATTTTAGTAGTTACCGAAATTTCGTCAAAGAATTTGCAACGTCAAAAATACAGCTGTTATTGAATTTTTTTCATGAAACCTATCAAAAAATGTTAAGTCCGAAACAAAAGACGAGTAGACGTTATTTATTGCTTTATTTTTTCAGAGACAACCTTCATTGCGAGACGCGCAAAAGATGCATCATAAATTAAATGCGTTTTAAACTATATCAGTTAGATCGAAGCAAAGCTATTAAAAAGCACGTTTATATTTTTAATTGCTCAATTAATTATCCAATTACTAACTGATTAAATTTCAAATATAAATTAAAGATTTTACATTTGCCTAATTGCAACACTTCGGCAGCTGACTATTTGCAATATCATATGAAAAATACATTAAAGGTCTTACGTATCGTGCAAAGCCAATATTTTCCATAATGGAAATGCATGTTAACGTGGTAGTTATCATGTCTATTTTGATAAAAGCCATAAGGAAGGACAAAATTCCTTGATTTCTGTTCCACTTAAAAGAGAACTGGGAAGAAATGGAGGGATTCACTCGGTAAATCCAGATGGTGACGAAATTATCATCCACCACATTTTAGCTTGGGTGCCATTTATAGAATCATCAAGCATCTATCAGAACAGGAAACAAGAAAAATATGCAATGTCCGCCCCAGAATTCGAACCCTGGACATTCCAACTGTTAGCTGGATGTATTTTCAATTACACGACGAAGGTATGTGTTAAGGAATGAGAAAACTTCTTTCCAGTACAAAGTAGCATAACGGAAGTCTCTGTCCCCAAAATTTGCAAAGATTTCGTCAAAGAATTTGCAACGTCAAAAATACAGCTGTTATTGAATTTTTTCATGAAACCTATCGAAAAATGTTAAGTCCGAAACAAAAGTTCTTAGATGAATTATTCATATTTTTCATTGGAATTTTCTCCGATTAATTCCTTTTACCAATGTCCTTTTGTTTCTCCCATAATAACTCTCTTTTCTCGCTTCTGTTCTCTTCCCATTCATTTTCGCTAATTGGCTCGCACTCACTTCCATTGCTAATAGGCGGGATTTGTTGGGAAGTTCTAGAAGATATATATTTTCTTTGACAGACTCAATCATTGAAAGTTCGAACATTGGCAGATGAATCTTGCTTAATTTAGTGCTTTAACTTCGGGAAAATGGATGATTTCAATCTTTCTTTTTTTTCCCTTAAAATTTTATAAAATACAAAGAATGAAGAATAATAATTTCAGTCAGAGCTTTTGATCTATAACGTTTCCTTGAATTACTTCTTTCTTAACATTTTAAGTAGCACTCCAGAATTCGTTGAATATTCGCATTCCTATCAATCTTTTGTACAAATTACTTATCAAAGTAGATGAATTAATGGTTACTTTGTACCACAAAATTCTGTAAGTTGGAACATAGATGACTTCTTCTTTATTCATTAAATCAAACATATGATTTTATATAATTATTAAAAAGTTAAACATTTTATCTCTGATATAGAATTTATTATGGTTTGGTTTATTTCATTATGGCAAAGCACTCGATTGCTACCTAAATGGAGGGATGCCTTCATGAAGGACTTTCTAAAGATATCCGGTTCGATTACATGTTATTCATGGGGAAAATCACGAAAACGCCCATCGTTCGCCGAGATACGAACCCCGGATCGAACTGAACTACCAGTGTTCAGTGACCACCGCTCGGCAGCTGGTGGGCTCAGAAATCATTACGAAAATGTTTTACTTTAACATAAATAATCACCTATAAAAACGCATACGGAGTTGAAACTATAATGTTGAAAAATCTGCATTTATACAAATAGTTCATGTTTAAATGAAAGATGCAAGTTAAATACGAAAGGAAATATTTTCACGGATGTCTTGAATTTGCAATACATGTGAAAAGTGAAACCGCGATTGGTTACGTATAGCAAAATTTAAATTGGATTGATGTTTCTCTTAATAGTGGATTGATGTTTGTCTTAATAGAATTCTGATGTGTTTCGAAAGAGATGGACAGAGTGTCCTTAAAAATAAATGTATTCTATACTAAAATTTGTATAATATTTAAATAAATGAAAAAGAAATAAATAAGTTTAAAAAAATCTGATGTGTACACCACAGGACTTTCTTGTATTAAAGTATACGCACTTTTTCCTGCATTTCATTTAAATTTATTGAATTGAATTAAATCTACTTCGCCGACAGCGCGTAAACCACAACAGAATAAATGCACTCTTTAAAGTTCACTATACACTGCTCGACATTGAAAATGCAACACCAAAAAGGAGTGGTCAGAAATTTATGCAAATTTTAGAGTAAATACACGTCACTGAGTTATGCGAATGGTGTGAAATGCGCAGCTCTCCGACGCACGTGAAGTAAGATATAAGGGAAGGAACGTGCAGAATGGGCCATATTCGTGTCGTTATTTCTGCCAGATCCATTCTGTTACTTGGCTTGGTGAGCTCAGTTTCTTCATTCTTATAAGTTTGTAAATTGTGCATTTTTTGCTTTAAAAATGATTGAATTATGTTGTTCTTATCTTTCGGTTAAGATTTTTATTCCCTTAGTTAACCTGCGTGCAATAATTGTGGCATTATCAACAATTTAAAAGTTTTTTAAGTGCGGCTAAGTCTAACTTTTGTTATGATAGCGGCCACGTTTGTTTACATTTGAAGCTTAGCAGAATAATGGATTTGTTGGCAATCGAGAGAAACTGAGCTTCGCAACAGCAAAGTGACGTCTTCTTTTATTATTGCGAATTAAATTATGCTTGATTCATTCTGGAATTATCATTTAAGTTATTAGCTGGCTTTTACGTGCAAATTATAATTTTAAAAAAAAATTTTAATTGTTTTAACTTAATTACTGTACTTGGTGTTTAATATTTTTCTATATCTTTCACTTTTTAATGAAAACATTCCGAATTTTAATGTATTTTTGCCTTACCGCGAAGTGAGACCTGAATTAATTAGTAGCGCATGCGCATTAGATAAGCGAGTCTGTGAAAAACTGTTTCTTTTTTATTTGTTTAATTTCTTTCATACAACATTTTAGATTTGTTATAGTATTTGAAGAGAACTTGTGGTAATTCTTCAAATGCTGTAATTTTTGCTCACTCTGAGTTCCAAAATGAATGAGATGTAACGCTGTTAAGTGAACTCAGCACCGAAGTGTGGCAATGGTAAATAAATATAGTGAACTTTTAAAGAATACATTTATTCTATTGTAGTTTATGCGTTATCAACGAAGTATATTTAATTCAAAATTCATTAACTGTTATTTCAGTATGTTTAAATGAAACGCAGGAAAATTGTGTATAATTTAATGTTCCATAGAAGGAAGTTATGCGGTGTACATCAGATTTTTTAGATTAAGATTCGAAAAGCGAAGTGTGAATATTTGACTTTTGGAGTCTCAAAGCTTGTGCAAAATACAGGGAGTTCAAAGGATCAAAATCCTATTATTCTGACAGAATGAGTACATTAGGACAGAAGTGATCACCATTATACTTTTTCTCTAGAGCTAACCGGTTTCATTTTAATTGTTTATTCTAATTGTATTACCGTTTGTTTCTCATTTCCCACTCAGTTCCTCTCCAAGGTTTTTAGCTTCTTTAGGTAAACAGGGATGTCGCAATACCGAGGTATCCTAGCTCCCCGCGGTCTCTTTCCGTTTCCCCTCTTTTCACTCATATTTTTTCTTTCTTTCTCCTTCCGTGAGACCTTAGCGAAAGAAGCTTTCATCGTTCTGCTCACTGAGCTTTGTTTCGAAAGTAAACTACTCGTGCATTTGGCATGTATGAAGGAGGCGTGTACTGGAAAAGAGCAATCTTGGTGTTTGAGGAAAGAGACACAAGTTCAGGATATCACTTTAGCTCTCGCTTCACCCAAATGCAAATTGTATAATATTGCCTTTGCATTACTCGGCTGATGGGTATTTTCTATAGAGTTCAAATACTTTTTTCACTTACTGAGTACTACATGAATAGCATAACAGAAGTCTGCGATAGATTAAATGAGGCAATAATATTAACATTTTAATAGATTTACTATGTTGTGTATTAATTAGTTTAGTTCAGAATTTTCCTTCCATAAAATGTGAATACTATAATTCACTTATAAAATGGAAAAAAGTATTAATTTCACGATTATTTTCTTAAAACAGTTTACCTCTTTTCTTATCTCGTAAAACTTTCGTAAGCGTATATTAATTTAACAGCATTTTACGCAAAACAATAGATATATGTACCATAAAAGGTTTTAAAAGAAAGCTTTTGTTATATTTAATGTTTCTGCATTTAAATCTAATAGTCAGGTAATCGTAAAAAAAATCTATTTATAAATATGATGAAAATTTGAAATGTTTACTTTAAACAAGCTAAAAAGTAGTACTGAAAAGAAAAATACAAGAATAATGAAAGTAGTAAGAAATATTAAAAAAGGGGATAGTATTCAGAAATACCTTAAAATGTTTCAAAAATGATATTTAAATTAAAATAAAAAGCTAAATTAGTGAACTGCGGCGTTGAAAAATATATATATTGAAACCTTTAAACATCTTAATCATTTGAGCATATGTCTCTTACACTATTTCATTTTTAACTCTCCATTTAGTTGGTTTATATAGTTTTAAACAGACAGTCTCGAAATCAAAGACCGTTCATTGGTCACTCTCAATGCTTTAAATTAACTTGATTCGATGCCTAAAATGTTTTGAAATTTTAGTGCTATTGTTAATATTATAACGCATACATTATTGTATCTAATACTTCTTGCTTTAAAAGATGAAGGTGACCAAAACACAAGCATTATGATTTTGATTTCAGCTATCAACATATTTTGATAGACTTTGACAAAAACACCACTTTATGATAGCTTTAAGTAATATTTCGGTTTTCTTAAGTTTTAGGACCTAGTTCCAGATCTCAGTCTATTCTAGCATACCAAATTTTAGAATCCATAAAGCACAATCCACATTGGAAATAGTTACTCATTTTTAGTTTTGAAGAAGGAATTATCTAGATAAATTTTGTAGTGCATCAGTGTAAATGTGATGTCTTGCATTTATGTAAATGTGTCGTATTACGGTATAGTAGTTGCACATGCGTGTGCTTAGCAGCGTGGGATAAGATACAACAGTCAAACTCGAGTCAAACTGCGCAGAGTTAGGCAAGAGGATTTTGGATCTAATACGAGTGCAGCTCGTGGTATGTGTGTGTTACAACAACCCCCTCTCATTTCACATAATGCTCAGTAGTACTTCAAATGAAGAAATTCAGTAATCTGTGACATACACAATTGAAAAAAATATCTAAAACATTTTATAAGTTTCACTGGTTAAATATTTACCCTCACTTAACGCATCGTGAATGTTTTTTTAAAGTTAAATTTTAAATTGATGTTCTTTTATTCTCCAGCTTATACTATTAATATGTAGCACGATGACATTTTAAGTAAGTGTAATTAATGAGTGCCACCTAAAAGATTTTTTAATTCTGGAATTCCTTATTCTAAGAAAATATTTCTTATAATTAAGAACAACGTATTCGTACTCATCTAGTTTTACATCCCAAGAAAAGATCAAGCAGAATTTTCTTTAATTTCGAAATTTATTCTGGGGCTTTCACGCAGAATTTTCTTTAATTTCGGAATACATTCTAGGTTTTTAAAAAGTAATTTTCTTCCACGGAACAGAAATAACTTTTTACAGAACTAAATTCACTTAAAATGAAATATAGTTTCCATTGAATTAAAAAATTCAAATTCGTGAAATCTTTTTAACTTTCCATAGTTATTTAGTGTTGTAAATTTTTTAGGCGTTATCTTCCTCAAAACTGAATGACGTATGGTTGCCTTCTAATTAATTCACTTTAAATGAAATATAGTTTCAATTTAATTAAAAAATTTACATCTGTGAAATCTTTTAAACTTTCCAGGGTTATTTCTTGTGGTGTGGTAAATTATTCAGGAGCTATTTTCCTCAAAAATGAATGAAGCTTGGACGCCTTCTTAGAAGCTTTTCTAATAAAAACTGGCTTATACTGAAGGAGAACATACGAAAGACGAAAAAAACCGAGTCGTATCAGCCTATCCATCGTCCAAAATACTGTTTAGGACGAATTATTAGTGATCAGTAATTTTATGTTAGGTTGGGTTATCTTAATACAGCAAATCACATGAAGGCTATCTGTCTAAGGGGATGGATGCCCTTGTGGAGAACTTTCGAATGGTTTCGAATGACTCGTTTTCATGTTACGCCGAGGAAAATTGAGAAAAGAAGCCATACAGCCAGGCGTTTTGCCTAGGATCGAAGCCTGGTCGAACACTGAATGGAAAAACAGCTGAACGATTTACCAGCGATTGAGTGGTTAAACTACTAAACGGATAAATAAGCTAAACTCCTTTCGTTAGTCATATCCGTTCAGTAACTTCAGGGGAAAAAAGGCCTGTCAAAGGCGCAGAATTTTCTA
This sequence comes from Stegodyphus mimosarum, assembly GCA_000611955.2. Classification (NCBI taxonomy): domain Eukaryota; kingdom Metazoa; phylum Arthropoda; class Arachnida; order Araneae; family Eresidae; genus Stegodyphus; species Stegodyphus mimosarum. Next base: position 977,737 of record KK115555.1, read on the forward strand.
ATTCGCAGACATGGACTTAAAACGCGAAAGAAACTAAACTTTCTTAAATTGAATTTCCTTGTTTTCCTGAGAACATAATCCTCCTGTTAGTAGTTTGAAATTGAAATCATAAAAATGCAATAAACACTCGTAGAGAAGGCTAGGTTAAAAATGACTGATGGTATGATTTTAAAATTTCGGTAATATTATTATTTCAGAAATATATAGTATATTTCAGCAATATTATAATATACATTTATCTTCTTAAACTAAGTAGTACGATTAGGAATAACAAACACTTGCATTTTAACCTCGGCAGTACTATCGCAAATCAAATCCTATGCTGTTTTTTTTTTACTTTTAAAAGTTTTTGGACTCATACAGCCCATATATACGACAGATATTTAGTGTCTTTCGAAAGACAGCTGATTTTATAAAGCGTTTCAGAACAAATCAGTACCAAACACAGGCTTTACCAATTATTAAAAACAGTGTTTATAACCTTTCAGCTGCAATCTACTTTTCCAGTTAAATTTTAAAATTAAATTTCGCTTAATTTTCATTCATGTTTTTTCAATATTTTTTATTTTCCCTTTAAAATAAATCTAGCGAATGATATGTGATGAGAGTTCATTGAATCTTTTAACACTTTTCAGTCGAATCGAGACCAAAATAGCAAGTGTAAACTTTGTCTTAAAAAAATCAATAATCAATTTTCGTCAATAGATCATAAACGTGACTGTACTAAATAATTTAATAACATACATAAGTAACGATTTTTATTTACATTTATATTTCAGCGCTTTACTCACAAAAAATTAAATCGAATTTTGAACTAAAAATATCAACAAAGAACACTTATTTAAACTATAATTTCGTTTTTAAGAATTGGCAACTGCTTGCTACATTTATTTCCTATGTTCTATCACAGAAGTTTTGCTGTCACATAAAGATACATTTTTGCACAATAATTGCTTTGTTATAGTTACAATTAATAATTCACCGTGCAGAAATTAAATAGTATTTAAACTTGTTTTTTAATACTATCTATTTCAGGAACTAAGAGATTAGTAAATAAATATATTCATTTAATCAAAAAAAAAGATTCTTAAACTACTTTAATTAAAAGGCTAATTAACAGCAAATAACTAACTGTTAATAAAATAAATAATTTAGTTTTATTAAAACCCAAAAAAACAATGAGTCAATATGGTTAAATTATCTTGAGCATATTTTGCTTCAAAAATTTTCATCAACGGAGAATGCTTTCTCCATAGTTACATATTGAATTGTTGATCAGCATAATAGAGTTTGGTTCAGATACTTTAACTCATTTATCAGTAATGTTAATAATAAATCACATATTTTCGTTAATTTTATGAAACAACTTTATTCTTAATGACTTTACTTCCCATTCCCATAGCACTTTTTCCATTGTTTGAACAGTTCAAGAAAATCCTAATACCTGTCAAAACTTGCTACATATCGAAGTCACAGAAAAACAAAATGGCTTCAAAAGCAACTACCAAATCTTTGCATTTGATAAAAGTCCCAGTCCTACTTCCTGAACTGGGGAAACCTTAATAATAGTAGCATTTCATTCACAAAATATTGGCTATCATTTAACTACAAAATACTGTGATTAGTCATTTAACCACAAAATACGGTCTTTCACTTTGAAGGCTAATATATTGCCTTCATGTTTCAAACATTTTGAAAATCAGTTAATTGTAAAGCAGAATAATATTTATGGAAATATATTCTTCAGTTTATTATAATATTTTACTAATAAAGCACTTTTTGTTCCGCTCACTTTTTTTGTTACTGGAGGGGGGGGGGAATATGTACACACGAGCAAATATTTTTGAAATGCTCCTTTCCGATTTATATCTTTTCTGTGTGGTCTTTGTCCTGCAATTTTCTTTCAACAATAGAGTGAATAAGTACTACTAAACATAGGGAAACCGATAGAACCCGCTATGCTGTTGATTTTAAGCCATAAACCTAAATATAAAAATAATTCATTTCTTTCATATGTGCGTAGTTGTGAAATGAATTTAAAAATTTTCAGAAATCATTGATTCTTACTAGATAACAAAATACTGCATTAAATGGATTAAAGTTATAGAAACACTGTAATAAGTTTGTAATATGCTTAATTTTTCTCATAATTTTGCATAAATTGAGTACGCTTATTATATATAGTTTTAAGCTTTGGAGAAGAAATTTTCTCAGTGCAAAAATGTCACTTCGAATTTGTGTTAGAACTCTGCATAACTATTACAATATGAAATGCTTTTTTAGTTTGATGTTTGCAGTATTACTGTATCCAAAATTTAGTGCATTTTGCAAACATTCAACCTATCTCCGGAAATACAGCTTTGGAAAAAATTAGGCAGCTGATACTTTTAAATCAAGTTTATTAAGCACAGAATTCATTTTAGCATTCAGATCTTATGTACATACTTTCAAACTGAAATAAGAAAGTATTATCTTAGTGATTACATTTTTAACTTATTTTAAAATAATATTCAACCTTCTATTTTTCCACAAACAAAAAGAAATGGTTAAATTTTATTTCAACTTAAGTTTTTAAAACTCTAAATTTAATCAAATTGTTTTAATTCAAATCATTCATTTTCTCAGTGAGCATGTACTTGAAGTAAATCTGTACTCTTTCTTAAATTGCGTAAGAAATCAAGTTTTAGTTATGCAGAGTAGGAAATGAAAAAAAACTATAAATTGTTATACAAAACGTACGTTTTTTGGGATTCCTGTTTTCAAGGTTCCCTGTCTTTTTTTATTGGGGGGACGGGGTGTTTGTTATTTAGGGATATCAGTAAACATTGTTCGTCGCTCAAAAGTTGCATATAAAAATGGAAAATTAGCACCGGAATCAGAATCGATTATTAGTAAACATGATCATAATTTTGTTTACAGTAAAATTATCTCTATAAATTTCTTGCATGAGGCATATGGTAAATCAAATCATTTAACTTTCAATGCTAAGATCTGTTTTAGATGTAGAAAAGTCTACGGAAATATCTCAATATTTTCATAAAAGCTAATCACAACTAAATGCTCTCTTTTGTAATTCTGAATTATCATCCGTAGGAAGCAAAATCCTGGTGTTAACACTGAATCAAAGAAGTAAGGATTTAAAGTATTCCTGTCACGTGTTCTTCCGATACAACGATTTGTATATCGACTCACAGAAGATCCTGCCCTCGATTCTAGGCGAAATCTGAAAATCTTGAAATATTTCAAGATTTCCAGTTCTTAAGCGTTTTAGTCTCCATAAAGAGTTTTAGAATTCTTTTGATGCAAAGCAGTATGCTTTCCATGATAAACTGATTTTCAATTCACGAAAATGCGAATATTTAGATAGTATGGACAAAGAATAATCTAATATTTTTTTTATATTTTGAAAGACAAGAATTTTTTAGAAAATGAAGTGTATAGAACATTAATAAACGTTTTTTGTAATAAGTGGTGAGAATTCGAAAGGCGAGACATATTCTTGTCATTAAATGTGTACTTTAAAAGAAGAGAAAAAGAAATGCAGATAAATTGGTGCAATTTATTGCATTCTTGTCACGGAAAAAAAAACTTTTTTAAAGAGTCTTTACGAAGTTTCCATTAAGTATTCGTACAACTGTTATCTAAATATATTCTCCAATTGCAAATTCAAAGCAAGTTAAACAATATAAATATATAAAAAATAGTTCGATTAATTGCAGTAGTGTTTTAAATTTTTCAGCACAGTACTGATTTGGAAGCAAATAACTGTGCTTCCAAATCAAGTATTTTAGTACACATTTGCTTTGCACATTGAATCATACTCATATCTATTAATCAAATTAATTAATTATATTAAGAACATGATTTCTTTGCATTTGAATATATCAAACAGTTTAAAATTATCTGGCTGCTATCAGATGCAACTCAGATGCAATTAGTTACGTTAAGATTCCGAATTAAAATTCATACTCACCTAATACGCAAAAGGTTTAACAGCAAAATTTTTCCAGCATGCGTAATCCTCAGATCTTCTATACTGCATGAAATTTAAGTGAAAGCAGGATCTTAAAATTTCAGCTCACAAATATTAAAAGTCGATCACATGCAATGAAACTGCATCATTCTTGTCTTCAAGGACCAACACTACAAGAAGAGCATATTGCTCCATCCGCGTCTTGTTAATCGGTAAAAATGATCCAAATGAAGGCAATAAGGGTGGGTGCAAATTTTTAAAAGACCGGCACTTTCACATCGCGGTCCGGTGTCAACGGTGTCCCGGCATCAATTGGCGCTGCCTGCTCTTGCCCGCACGTGAATGGAAGTTTCGGGGAAAGGCGCTTTACGCACGGTGGAAGAGTCCATTTTTCGGAGGGATGATTAACAAGAGATGTTTTGGATAACTCTCCCTCGAAAGCATTATTTGTAAAGAAAGGAAGTACCTTTGAAAACAAAGCCGTTACCTTGGAAGACATCAAGAATATAGGTTCAGAACTGTAATACAACCTTTTACAAGCATTAAAACATTATAATTGTGGGTACAGAATTTCGTGCTTCAAGAAATTTAAATTGAAGTCTTTGCTAAATTCAACCGAATTTATAGTTTAACCTAATTGTGACTAAATTTCTATCCCTTTATAATATATTTTTTTATATTTGTAAACCCCCATTTAATTATTAACAGCAACATTTTTTTAAATATTTCTAATTCGTTTTCATGCAGAAATCTTTATCATCTCAAGCAGCAAGCGAAACAAGATAAGCAGAAATACTTTCTTTTTCTCAGTTGCGTAGATATTTCTTTCCTTCTTAAATAGAATGTTTATGGAATTTTGCCTCAAGTAAATCGATCTGTCCAATTTTACAAAATAAGTCGCAATTACTAGCTTTGTATTTCGGTTTCACAATCCAGTATTTCTTCATATCACTATACTAAAACCTAAACAAAATGTTTGAGAATCAATGACCACCACATGTTCAGCAGTACTTATTTCAACATAATATTGAAACTTTTCGTCTCATAGATTTTTCTTTCTTTCAGATCATTACGTATTTTTTATGAATTTCATCCATTTAATATACAGGCTGTTAATTTTCCGAAGATTTGAAAGTTTTTACATATTATGTCAAAATTAGGCTTATGAATGATATTTAAAAATCAATAGATAACTAAAAGATTATAAATTAAAGACAGTACCTTCTTTTACTCAGTTATTAATTAAAAATATTTAAAATACTATTATCTTGTAATTACTTCTAAATACTTAGGAGAACGGTAAAGTAGCACCTCTGAAGTTTTAAGCGAAAAGTTAGATCCGATCAAAATCAGAAAGGCACGTCAGACGACGAGACACAGCAAAAACTAGATTTCATGTGTCAAACAGTACACTCAGTTGAGAAGGCGAAGTAAATCCCAAAAGTTACTACAGTCAGTATAAAAATAAAAAGAAAACGAAAGAATTCTTTTATTTCATAGACTGTATTATTGAAGGTAGTATAATCTAAATATTAATTTTTATTTGTTCTTAGAAAACTAACAACGAAACATCACTCGGCTAAAGTTTCATTGGAAGAGCCAAAATGGGCAACATATAGCAAATATTTTACTTGCTAAAGCAATAATTATTAAATTATCTTAGTTTGATGAGTAATCAAATTTGTCTTCAGTTATTACCATATGTCGCCAACAAATAGAAAAGGAATTTCTGACCGTATCCGTAGCTGAAAATTAATTCAACTTATTGAGGTTGATATTTTATTACCGTGAACTGAAATTGGATCTGTAATATCTCGTTGTATTCCTACAACAGCAAGTAAATCAGAAGGTTAACAATACCAAAAAGAAATATAGGCCCTTACGTCCATTCCCATCTCAAAAGCTAGATAATAAGTAACAACGACGGACCAGTCTGTATGATTTTCAGTTTTATTCTCACGTTAATATTTATTATTACGTTCACTTTTCACTAAATACAAACTCAACAATAAGCATTTAGAATTCTAGAAATGTGAGGAATGGCTACAAAATAGGACATTACATCTGCTTCATCGAACTCTCCTATAAGTACTATAAAAATAAATGAATTAAATATATTTTAAATCCGTTTAGAATACTGTCTACTGTTGCAGTTTTATTTCTCTTAAACATTATAGCCATTGCTTGTTGTTGGTGATGGTGGTACTTATATAACTTGTCTGACATCGGAACGAGTAACATTATGCCAGTAACATCAGAACAAGTCCACGAAATTCCTCGTGGTAAGGAGTCCAAGACTGCGCCTGTCGTTGGCAAGAGCCTTGAGCACCTTACAGGTTACAGTACGACTTTGCTCATTTCCTCCCCCAGTTTCGAAGGAGAGCACCCCAGGGGGAATGGTTCCAAGGGTCTCTGCCTTCCTCTTCCCTTACTATCAACTTCTCGAAAGGTCTTTCGGCTCGCCGCATATTTAGAGTCGCATATTAGAGTGACGGCCCCCATGCCGTCAAACACTATACATTTACACACATCCATGCCTTCTCCGGGATTCGACACCGGACCATTCGGTACGGCAGTCAGCGTCGCTATCCACTAGCCCGGTTGCGCGCCGATTGTCATTACGTTGTAAGTCTTATCCCGTAAATAATAAATAGATTATCGTTTGATCTCGTTCAATTAGCTTTTTAACTGGATGTCTACGCTATAAAATGAGAAGCTCATACGATGACCCGTACACCATATATCTACCAAGAAAGTTGGCGGAGATCCTACCAAATTTGCTCCAAACATTCTAGTGGAAGTTTAAAGAACAGATCACCTGTTACATAACATAGATCGTTCTTTGTTTAAGTAGGGAATCATTAGATGCAAGTTAAGAATATGGAATGTTAGAAACTTAAATGACTATGATCTCAAGCTTCGAGTTATTTGACAAACAAATTCATTAAAATTAGTGTTAATCGTTCTGGTGATGGATCTTAAAACAGCACTAATATTGTCACTTTATTTGTGAACTCAGTGCTACATATATACGTTCAAATACGAAACTAAGTTGTGTTGCGAATTGTTACGAAACTAATGTCTTGTGTCGAAACTAAGTTCTCTTGAGCCATTTTGCCTCTTCCCACATTCTTTTAATGTTTCAAGGATGCGCAGCAATACCGCATAACCAGTCCTGTAACTTTAAAAATACTTGCTTTTTTGCAGAAGTTAGGTCTCTAATTTTAATAATTTTTTCAACTGCAAGAGAAAAAGCATATAAATAGCCGTTGATCTATATCTTTCTTCATTTAACTTTTAACTGGTTACTGAGAATCAAAACTACGTAAGCCAAAACGAAAACCATATGACTGTCTGGTGATGTCACGCTTGTTCCTTATTGTCGCTAAATCCAGCTTTCGGTCACAGTTATTATTTGCCGAAAATGGCCGACAGAAAATTACAGAAGTACCGAAAAAAATCGTTTTAGTTTAACTTATGTTGTTATATCATCTTTTCAAACAAATTCAGTAATATCAGATCATAGAAGCTTATTTTGCCAATTCAATGTCAAGTACTCTTCTGCTATTTTTTAAGAAATATTTTTATCGAATTTTAATCCATTATCTTTCTCCCAAATTCTGAACATAAAATTTGTGATTATTCCTTGGCAATTGGACTCAAAATGAAAGTTTTAAGCACATACTCTTTGACTGTAACGTCATCAGAGGTGTTTTTCTTATCATTTATTTTTTTATTTAATAGGTACTTAATTTAAGTTCCGGTAAAAGATGAACTAAAAGTGCGTCGATTAACTATAAGAATGTCCTTTGATCTTAAGTCATTAGTTACAAGAAAAAGCTCTAGAAAGGATAAACTTAATTAAATGATGCTTCCATCAAATTTAAAGGAACAGCATGCTCAAAAAGCTCTAAAAATGTGAATTTTATTTCTTAACCTGAAAATTAGTTATTTCTATAAGTTAAAGCATTTTGCCTTCATTTTCTTTCCATTCGATTTAAAGATTATGTATCGCACAAAATGTTTGAAATTGCTTCTTTTCATTTTCTCAAATTCTTATTATTTCTAATCATTTGCCACGAATTCGTACCATTGTTTCTTCGTTTCAAATAATGTTAAGTATTTGATGCGAATGTGACATTCTGTAACAATGTTCTTATTTAATGTTCTCTAATGAAAGATGAGAGCGAACGCTAGATTAAAGAGCGAGCTTTTAATGTCTGATGCAATTAGCAAAACTGAGATATGCACAAAGTTTCACAGAAATATTTTCCATTACAATTAGTTTATTAGTTTATTAGCTATTAGTTTTAATCAATGAATGCTTGCATTATTCTTATTTTACTGGAACTTCTAGTGCTTTCTACTGTTAATGTAATTTACTTGTATACGGTATTTGAGTCATTTTGGTTAATGGCGTACCAATGAGCCTAAATAAGGATCCCGGAAAAGGCATAAATATTTGTAAGTATGTATACAATATCTATGCGTTATGGGAACAGTCCATAACGCATAGATATTGTAGTCTTTAAAATACTGATGTGCCGAAAGTCCTCTCGAGTGGTTTTATAATAGGAAAAGAGAGAAAGATGGTAAACCCCGACAGTCGTCGCCTGACGCGTTCTTCATCCAAACTAGGGCGAAACTGCGCAGTCACTGCAGTGAACAAGTACGACCCTATGGTCAAATTCTGGTGTCCCACCAAGTTATACCTATGATTTTGACATATAATAGTTGCGTAATTTAATTAGTGTGGACGATGTCACAACATTTACTGAATGACAAAAAAGCGAATCAAATTTTATTCGTGATACCTGAAATATGAATATTTTTTAAACAGCTCTAATTTTGTTTCTTTGTAACTGTAAGTTAAACCAAATGCATAAATATTTATTTTATGTCGTAAGTTTAAAAACACGTAAGTTCTGTTAAGTAAGGTCCAGTGAAAGGTAGTTGGTTGTTAGCTCAAGGACATCGCTATCACACTCTCCAGTGAGATTCACCTTCTCTACACGGAAATATGAAAATTTTTTCATCCGTTCTTTCACTATGCATGGAATATTAAATTTCTAATTTCAGGAACATTACAGTAAATGGATAAAATGTTTGCGTATGGAAGGCAGAATATATCTTTGCATATTTCCATTTGACGGATTGTGAGAATGAATGTAGGACAGACAACTGCAGGCAGAAGTAGGCTCTACACAAGAATTTCACCATTGGTAATACAGATATAGCCCCAACATACTAACTGTGCAGCTCCCCCCCCCATTTAAAGGGAAAATTTACCCGAGATTCTCCCAACTTTCTCCTTCTACCACCAAACACTCGAGATGACGTTCGACCGGTCAGTGTCCCCTTGCCGCACAGACATTACACACTTACAAACATGTAAATCATCTTCGGGATTTGAGACCTTGCTCAATGATGCGGTAGCCAACATGGCTAACCACTATACCGATCACGGCAGCAGCGGGACAGAAAGTGGCGAATATCTGCAAAAAATTAAAAATAACTAAAAGCATCGCATCAAAAAGCTGTAAACAGTTTAAAGATATTGGTGACATGCAGAAAACCAGTTTTAGCTAGAAAACGTACCAGAACAGATTCTTGGGACCATCATTTGGCGATGATTATTAAAAGCGATAGACAACTGACGTCAGCCGAGATTATAAAAGATTTCGATGCAATTATTAGAGGTCACTTATTCAAATATAGTGCAGGTGTCAGGCTGCATAAAAGAGGAATAGAATAAGAAAATCCCATGTGTTCCACTAACTCGATCTTCGAAATGCACCCGGTGTCAGTGGTTATCTTTTTTTGAGTTATATATTTCATATCTCCTAAATCCAAGTGTATTACATGAATTCTTATATATTAATTCAGCCATTGAGGGATTATCTGCTTACTTTATGCCAACTCTGCATGCGTGGAACAACTCTCAAATATTCATATGTAAATAAATGTGTGTATCTGAATCTAGACGTTTATTACATGTCAACTCTCCCTTAGCAATTAAGTTCCTCTAGCTTGTCTAGATCTTACCAATTCATGGAGACTTTAAATATTTATCTGTCTCTAGATAATCCAAAAAGGGATCTCCATGTTGTTGTTGTGTTTACTCTAAATTATGCTTGCTCACTGAGTTCGGTGCAAGTTCCGCAAGAGAAAAAATGTTAAAGAATTTTCTAGGTCAAAGTTTTATTCAAGTCCAATCATTTTATTTGATGACAATTCGGAAAGCGTTTATATTTAGAACTCTTCTTTTTTTTACAAATGACATTAGATGAAAGAAAAAAGTGTGGTTTATTGGTATATAACTTTCGATTTTTATACTAATTCTTATGAGTAAATCTTATCTTAAATTATGTCTACCAGGAAAGTTATACCTGATAAGAAATTTCAAGCTAAATTCAAACAGTCTAATTAATTATGACAGCAGTCACTAGGTAATTAGGGTAGCTTTTCACGTTGAATATATATTACTTCAATGTACTTGAGTTGATTTTATTTCAGTCTTCAGCATTATTAATGCTGTTCTTCCTTCATGGTCATGACAGTACAATTCCTTTCTGACAACTTTTTAACTATGGAAAAATTATGCTTTTTATTCATGAAAAAGTATACCTTTCCTCAAAATAAATAAATAAGCCAAAAGTACTTAAGCAAAATATGACGTACATCTAAAGATTAGCAAAAAAATAATTGACTGCACTTAAGCTATATAATTTAGGAGTAAATTGTTACATATTGCTTTTATTAAACTCTATCATCACAATTCTTTAATCTTTGCTTTTTAAATTGAAACTCTTATTATGGTTATGCAGCCTTATAAGGTATTTCTTCCGCCTTCTTAGCATGCCTTCGTAGTGTAATAGTCAGCACACTCGGGGCGTATTCAAGAGGTCCGAGGTTCGATTCCCGGCTAGGCATTGCTCATTTCTCATTTCTCCTGCTTCGAAATAACCTGATGTCACTACAGTGGCGCCCGAACTAAAAAAGGTGGTGCATAATGATTCTCCACCTTTTTAAGTTTTGGCGACTGGATACCCTAATCCTCAGTCGCTCTTTAAAAGGGGCAGTATTTGAGGTATTTCTCCCGCCATCTTGTTATGTCTTCGTGGTGTAAAGGCCAGTACACTCGAAGCGTATTCGAGAGGTCCGAGGTTCGAGTCCCGGCGAGGGTATTGCTCATTTTTTATGTCTCCTGCTTCGAAATATCCTAATATTATCTCTACAACCTGAGTAGGCTTACAGGCAAAATTCAATTTCTTTTACACTAATTTACATAAAGTACATATTTTCCAAATGATGTGGGATAGTAAACTAATGATATGTGATGTTATAGAAATAATATTACCACAAAAGCAGAAGTCTGTTTATTTAACTATATTGACTGAGTAGTTTTAGTTGAGTTTACCATGAAAGCAAGAGAATGTTGGAAAAATAAACTGCTTATTATTAAAAAAATTCGAATTTATGAAATGATTTTTTTTTCAATTTAAAATCTGTACCAGATTAATAATTTAACGTTATAGTATTTGAAATAGGCTTTAATTAGGAATTCATTGTATATTAAATAGGAAATTTATGTTCTTTAAGCAAATGAGCTCTGAGTTTTATAGAAAATTTAAGATGTAAAAATTAAATGTGAATTACTGATAAAGACTGTTCTTATTCCACGTGTTTATTTATGAGCAATAAAACCAAACATTTTTAATTTACGCAGCGTCGTGAATAAGTGTATTCTTACTATTCATAAATATTATTCAGTAAGAATTCTATTAAATGCATCCGACTACAAAAATGAAAACAAATTTCCTCCTTTTCATATTCTTTAATAATATTTATTTTATTGGTTATAAATATCTGCATTAATTATTAGATCAAAAGCATCAATTTTTTTGTCAATTTTATTCTAACATTGCTGCATTAATACATTCATATTCCCTCTGTTCTTTCCCCTTTAAATTAGCTTCGATTACAACATCTTTATGCATGCTGCAAAACCAACTTGCGGAATGAATGAAATGCGGAATTTTCACACCTTTATTGGATCATCTTATAAAGAATGCAGTTTTGCTTAAACAATGAAAATAGAATTATAGTGCAATAATGTAATATTTATCTAAGCTCTCGAATTAAACCCATTCAGCATTTAAGAATCTTGGTAAATGTTTCAAAATTGAGTCAATTGTTCTCAGACGAACTGTCAACTTCAAACTGAAATTTGAAGTGGTGGAAACATTTGCATATCACATCATAGTTAAGGAAAAGAACCATTTTTCAATCGAATAGTTATCAATGAATAAAAATGGATATTTATTAAATATGTAAAATATAAGTGATACGCGTAGGTATAAGCAGGACATCACACACTTTTTCTTTCCACTGATTTCGGTAAACGGTGCTTGGATTCAACTCAGGCTAGACATTAGTCCTCTATCGTTGAAGGAATAATTCTAAGAGCTGTTATAGTACAAGAATTAAGCTGCTTGTGTATGCCGTCATCCGTCCTTGCAGCTGTGAATAGAGCAACTCCTACTCTAACCGTGTGAAATAAGGAGGCAAAATAATGCAATACCTTCAGATCGGCCGCGAGCAATTTTTTATTGTCTTCAGCGTAGAGCAACAATTAATCATATAGCTGGTTTACTGTGGCAGTTCTGTAGGCAGAAGAAGTTGAAGTAAATGAGGAGACAGTACGGTTTTCTTTGGAAGATGTCACTTGTGTAGGAAAGATGGAGTTTACGGGGCTGGCAAGAAACTGTGAATTGTTTGAATTCATACTAATGGAGTAACACTAACGACGAACACATTCAGTGAAAAGCAGCGGAAAGTTTTTAAATCGCAGAAATACGAAGGAAAAATCTGTAACTTGAAACTCAAAGCATGGAGGCTAAACTGGCTGGATATATGGCAAATTACACGCAAAAGAATAATAAAAACAATTCTTATGCAAATAAATTCCAGTGAAGCATAACGATATATACACAGAAGTACAATAAGATAAATGAAAAATAAAACTTTTAAAAACCTCTGCTGATAAATATTGTCACAAGAAGGTAATAAATAATGCAAATAGGATTGTATTATGAACAAAAACATTATAACGTATTTTCTCCCTCCTTCCAGAGTGCCTTCATGGTGTAACTGTAGCACACTCGGCGCGTATTCAAGAGGACCAAGTTCGAGTCCAGGCGAGAGCATTCCATATTTTTCTTATCTCCTCCTTAACAAAAAGGTCTAATGACTCTACAGTGGTGCCTGAACTAAAAGATGGTGGACAATAATTCGTCAACAACAAGTGTTTCGATCCGCTAATTCCCAGTTGCCCTTTAAAAGGGGGAGTATGTAACGTATTTTCTTACTCCTTCCAGCATGCCTTTGGTATGTAACGGTAAAACACTCGAAGCGTATTCCAGAGGTCCAGTTTCGAGTTGCAGTGAGAGCACTGAACATTTTTCATATCTTCTGGTTGCAAAAAAGAAACGTAATGTCCCTACAATACAAATCAAATGAAATGCATATTAAAGGAATAAAATTAATAATTAAATAGTAGGACGAAATAAGAACACTGAAATTAATTGTTAAATGATAATATATGAAAAGTGAACAGAAAGCAGCATGGTTAATGAAATAACATAAATAGCCCTTTTGCTATAGCTTACTAAAAGCAGTTCGGTAATAACAGTAAGTTTATGGAATATTCAGTCGGAAGTAAATGTTTCTGCTTTGGGAAGACAGCCATTCAAATAAATACTGCAGATACTTCTTTAGAAACTGAAAGCATCACCACTATATTCACTGTAAAATATCACATTCAAAAACACACAAAAGTCTTTTCTAGAAAACACCAATAAACGCTTGATGTCCATAATATTGGAATTTTTTTAACTTGTTTTATTCGCAGGGGAAAAACGCCTGTTACCTTCCGACTTGTCTTTCAAGGAAGAAAGGGGACGAAGTTTAAAAGTTCTTCCCATTGTTTCCCCACAAAGCTCAATGTTCAGACAAAATGCATAAGGTAATATCTTATTAAATTGTAATAATAATATTAAAGGATTCAAAGTAATAATATTTACATCGAAATGTAGGAAATCCGATTCCGCATACAAAGATGTAAAAATAATACACTTAGACTTCAAGGGTCTGTTACCTTCTACTGTTTCCAAGAGAGAACACAAAAAATGATGCTATACAACACTTCTCCATCCGGAACTATACTATTCTATACGACTATTCTCCATCCTACCTAATACAATGAAATATTATTAGAATATTCCAACGTGCATCATCAAAATATAACTTAATGTACTTTCTTTCCTCCGACGTACATTTTACGCCCGCTTTTTTAATATTATCTGCATTCATAATTTCCATATCCCCGACAGTAAGCGAAATAAAATCAGAAGATTAAACGTTTCTCACGCATATGCTGAAGATTAACCTTTCTCATTTCCTTTTTTATGATTTTTCAATCTTAATCACACATAAACAACTCTGCGGGAATATTTTTATTTTGTACCCCTATATTATGAATTACAACCAGCATTAATTTGCAAATATTACGTGTTATCATCAGCACCGTGTCATTCAACAGCATTGAATTGCTCTACTTATATGTGTTTTATTTATGACTTTATAAATGTTTGAATAATTGCATTTCTTTATATGCGATTTTATGTGTCTAAATGTGATTTATGTATTAAAATTATTGGTGCATATAAATGTGAAATTTCTGTTCAAATATTACTTTAGTATCGTCAACTTGTTCTTCTGATCTTCAAATGGAATTCAATCAACAGCCCCTGGTTGGCAATGCAACAAAATATTATTTAAAATGAACTCTCAATGAGACGTCTTGTAGCCTCAACGGAGATGCCAGCTCTACAGATAGTGGTGGGCTCGGGTCAAAACTTGCTGGCTAATATTTACCAATATAATAGTATTTTAGCTGATATTTACCAATATTAGCCAACAGGTGTCCCCATCATCTGTCATCTACCCAGATTTACTAATTTTTCCACTTTAGCTTTTATTTAATAGTTATTGAGAAAGAAGAATATAGAAGAAATGAAGTAGCAACAAGAATATGTATTTTAAGGTCGTGTGGCGACTCTGACGTTCTTCGATAACCTTACAGTCTTTGGTGAAAGATTGGCGAGTTCTTTCAACATCGCAAAATGTGACGGTTACATATATTTTAAACTATGTAAAACTTCATTATTGTTTATTTGTGTATTTTTAATATTTACTCTATTATATTTCACGTTATTATATATCATTTACTATCGAATCTGGCAACACCAGTTATTATTTATCCGAGCTGTGAGCTCGAGACTATGTAGTTGTACTGAAGCCGGTTATTCTAAAGATAAAAGAATAAAATGTTATATATATGTTACATTGAAGAGTGAAGACCGTAATGGTCATGCTTTGTCTTAAACGAAACGATCTACGATCTACTGTTACATTGATTAGTTCTAACTTCTAACATCAAAATGCACCGGTAAAAATATAAACCCTTTAAGTTAAGAACCACAGTCGTATCATATGTGAATCTGAAAACTAATACTTTTAAATCAAAATGACAAACGTTTTGCTATATATGGGTAAAAAAACAAATATAAAGGTGGTGCAACAATCATGAACAAAAACTTATAAACATGCAAAAGTTTTAGCTTTCTTTCTTCTGAACAATTTGATATCACATACAGTTGCAAATAATTAACCTCAGGTTCGACTAATATATACCTTAAAGTCTTGAACTGTACTGTCATAGACAGATAAACACATAATCTCAGCTACAAAAATATTCATCTTTTATATAAGTCCGTAAGTACCATATTAACATATTAAATTCACAACAAACTCATAAATGATGACCTCATCCCAATCTTGGGACGAACACTTCACTACACATTGACATTCAAAAATTCTGATTTACATAATCAGCTCTACAGACTAAGAGGTGAAGGGTATTTACATGAGCAAACTTCGAGAATTTATAATCTAAAACAAACTTGCGCGAATGATGGATAACACACAGAGGGGTCTAACTGCAAATGAATTAATATAGCTCTTCCTAACACAGTCTCTTGCAGGTTATAATACTGATCGTTACTTTTCGTAGAGAGGAGCAGTCCTTTCCAACATGCTAAATATCAGTAGTTCTGAACAGTCTCTTTATAACACTTCGTAACAACAAAAAAGTTGGCCAGATTCAATCAGGAACCTTTACCTCTCAACCTTATATGAAGTGCCTGTAAAACTGCAACATCCGTCGGATAGGAACCTTTACCATTCAATCATTTCTCAAACATCTATAAAACAGGAACACTTCATCAGAGTAGGGAAGGAACTTTTATCGCTCAGTCACTTAAATGTCGGTAAAGCCGGAATACTTCATGAATGTAGGGCAGGAAACTTTATCTTTCAGTTATTTGTTAAACATCAGTCAAACTGAAACAATTCATCACTGCAAGGCAGTAACGTTTATCCTTCTGCCTTTCCAAAGTCATCTCCAATTAAATGTTCCTTCTCCATCTCATAAATCTACACACCTTTCTAGTAATTAATATCCGCAAATTTCTTCTTCTTTGCTTTCTTCTTCATATTGTTAAAGTCTGATTTCTCTTAAGGGAGCCAAAAAATCCCCTTTTTCAATAAAATCTTTTCTCTAGATCTAATTATTAATTAAAAGCAATTTTATGACGCAACCACGCTTCAGGTGAACTTAATTGATCACCTCAATCACCTCTATGACTTCTTTTCGAGCCAATTATAACAAAGCAGTAATTAGAATTAGGCGCCGCACATATTTTCTGGGCACATCGCCCCGAGAAAAGACGAGTAGGGTATTTTTCGTCATCTCGTTGGCAAGAAATTCTCGTTTCCGAAGACCACACCCCGACGAAAGATATTTCAAGAAATAATACGTTTGTATACTCTTATGTTTTCTTTACAGTCCAAGAACTATTTAAAGAACAAATGGCACCATGCTCTAAATAAAGTCTTTTTTTCTTTTTCTCCAAATAAATGTGCCGTGTTCGTTTACCTCCTACAAAGAAGCGAATTTTAACATTCCCTTCGAAGCTTTCACACACTTCATCTATAAGCAGACATTTTCAAGCGCCAATCTCTAGGCACCCTCATGACGCTCCTGCGCCCATTAACGAAACAGAAGGCATTCTCTCTCTCTCTGCAAGAGACACAGAAGACGAAAGGGATCCTTTATTCCCAATCTAATTGTTTAACTTTTACTGGTGTCTGCATTTTACCGATCAACCTCTATTTGCTCGACATGCCCTCTCAAGGAATCTACAGCATTTAGAAATAATCCTGAAACCAGAATCTTTATGTAATAATTTCACGTTATAAACTCACTAAAGTTTTACTCAACTGTATTACTTCCTTTTTAGAAAATAATCTAAACATAAACCATAAATATTTGTTGAACAACTAGGTTAAAATTGTTGAAGAAATAAAAAGATTATTTCATAATGTCTGAATGTACAAAATATGTTTTCGACTTAGATCCACAGTAGATAAAAAAGTTATTACCATAAAAAATTTAAACCCTGCATTACAAAGACTACTGCTTGAAAATTATGCATAACAATTTGTAGGTAAGCGATGTTCAAACGGTCACTAAGTCTCATTATCGAATAATTTTGCAACGTATGTATATAAAGCTCTGATTTCTATGCGATAAAGAAAAGTTAGAAAGGTTATGATAGGCAAAACATTATATTAATTTATTTATTGATAATATGAATAACACAAGTTCAGAATGCAAAAACTATTTTCTAACGAATCAAAGCATTATAAAACGTTCGAAATCTTGTAGGATTTGGATTCTATAACACTTTTGCACATACTGGCAAAGTAAAAGAAAGAAGGTTATTTTTAAATGAGTAATTAGTAATTTAAGACAAATTTTCAAAACCTGAACTCAAAACGTTCAAAAGTTCTAATAAAAGTAATCGAATTTCACACAACTTAAAAGATTTCAGAAGTAATCCGTTTCAATTTTATTTTAATTTGGCATCAAATTATGACATATAAAGTTCTTTAACTACTTAATTAAATTACTTGTTACATTTAACGGCTAACTTTAAGAAGTTAATTCAATTGGTAGACCAGTCGTCGCCTTTCGTAACTCTTACTATGGACGCAAGATATAAATCTTAAAGTAAAGGTTAGTATAAACATTTTTCTTCACGGCTGGAGAGAATGCTGCTGAAATAACACAAAACATTTAATTCATCTTCTGGTTGATAGCAACTCGCCCTAAATCTACAACATACTGACCAGCTTGCATTCCCAATAATTTCTACTAGAAGCTAGAGTATTATCTGGGTTACATGGAAATATACAACTAACTTTCTATACTTAATAAGCTTTATAAGATTCCTAGCTAATTTAAAGTTATTTGTAAGGCTAGATTTTTAACTTGAACTGTGAAGCGACTATTAATTAAGCTCAACTTACATCAGTAACAACTCATTAAAAGGACGAAACCCCCTTTTGTTTCGTCTCAAGAATAATATGAACAGATGGCACTCCTTATGCGCACACGGCATCGCTATTTCTTTTGACGGCAACTCAAAACAAAAAATGTAAAATTAAAACTAATCCTAACATGAATAAATCAACCGAAGCTGCACAGAGAAAGTTGGTTTTTGGTTAATACCACCGACGTAGACTGACCGGCAATTAATATGCCGAGCCGTAAAATATCAAACTTAACTAGCAGAGAAATAACGTCGCCGAAAAGCAGAATACGTTCTCAACACGCTTTGTCTGAAGTAACACAGACACCAGTTTAAGTAGTAGCTTTCTATCCTATTTTATATAAGGCGTGAAACCAAAAATTCTCATTCTGGCAAGAAAGCGTGGGTTGAAAACGAGATCTCATAAGAAAAATTGTTAAAATAAAATTAACTATTAATAAAATAAAGTCCCACAGCATAACCAATATCAAGTGTTGAAAGCTCCTAATCTGATAGGCGGCTTTCTAAGCAAGCAGAAGCACAGTCGCCAGAATTCTACTCAGACTAACCGGCTACGATTTCCTCCTGTTTTTAACATACGTCTCTTGCCTTAAAATTTGTATAACTCTCCGGATTAAGCGAACACGTACAAAATAAGGCACAAGGAAAGAAATCAACACAAAGCTAATTATCAGGCTAACTTAACGCAAATGTCACAAAGTCATTTAACATGCAACAGAAAGATGGATTTACTGAGTCACCAAGAATAGTATCAAACGAATAATAACTTCTATTCTATCAATTTAAAATTAATAAATAGCTTCCATTCTATCAAGTTCGAGTTTAGAAATGTTTGTAGCAAAGCTTTTAATTTTTTAATCACTTAATAAACGGTCAGTTCCTGCTGCAGTATGTATCCATAGAGCCTAGTATATTGTCAGTACGAAAAGTTGTTGCCAGTCCATGTAATATAAACTGCTTTAGTTATCAATTTAAAATGCTTAGCAGCAGTCGAGTTCTAAAATCATTAAACACCGGTTGTTTGAATCGAACTGAAATCCTGAGGAATGTATTGGCTGCATATAAAGTGAATATAAGCCAATTTCTTTTAGAAAGTCCTCCATGATGGTAACCTTTCCTTTAGCAACGTAGTTCTCGCATACTTTGTCATAATCTAAATAATCCAATCCAATCCAATCCAGTTTATAATGGGACAATGATTGACAGAGGAATAAACCTATCGATTTGAATATCGTAAAAGTAGATCTTTAGTTGTATTATTAATAGTTTTGCTTATTAATGTAATTAATAAAGATATTTTCTCCTAATTTTTATCTAAAATTTGCATCCTTATTTCTTAAAAATGATGTATTCGATACTCAAGTTTAAAGGAAAGCAACTTTTTACGAAATATTTTATTATGAGTTTTTTCCCTAATGCATTTAATTCTGGAAACAAGAGATATGTAGCTATCTGTTTTCCCTTCATTCACGAAGTTAATGGTAACTATTGATATTATAGTTAAAAATAGTTATTTTTTAGCTTACGAAATCTTCTTTTTCTCCTCCTTTATTCCAAAATATACTTCAAGTAAGAAGATTTCAACGAATAATGAATCCTCTCCTATATTGCGAGTATTTCCTTCTTAATAAGCAATTTAATTAGCCAAATTAATAAATGTGACTGAATTTCTGGTTCACTGTAAAAAAAATTATTCCTTAAACGTTTAGGCAGATTTTTCTTACTTCTTTAATACTCGTTTCAAATTCTTAACTTTAAGCAGGCTCTTCATAAATTAACTATTTCCGCTTGTTAAATTTTTTGTCTGCAGCAACAACTTTTTTACTGTATTTGGAAACTTCTTTGTCAAAGGATTAAATCTTCTTGCTTAAGTTTGAAGCTAAATTCCAAAAGTTCTCTAACAAAGCCACAATGTTAAAAGTAATTAGATATTGAAGTGAAAGCCCTCAGAAATTTAACTGCTTCTGCCGTTAAGCAAATAACAGCACGTAGTTCTGCATGTTTAATAGTCAAGTGTAGCTTAAAAAATGCTTTTATTCTCTATTTAGTTAAAGAACGAAAATTAAAATAGGTTTTTGTCCACTTATTTCTGTACTAATGTTTCACTATTAAATACTCTGAAATGTTAAAATTTTAATAATATTGTTTTCCTTAATTGTATATCAACGAAACTTTCCTTCCGTTATCGTATAAAATGTGATAAATTGTTTAAACATCCTTTCCAAATTTTTACTTCTTATCCTAAATTTCTAAGAAGCGTGAGTTATATTTTAAGACAAGTTTAGCAAAAGCAGTGAGCCAGATATTTAACTGCTTCTGCCGTTAAGCAAATAACAGCACGTAGTTCTGCATGTTTAATAGTCAAGTGTAGCTTAAAAAATGCTTTTATTCTCTATTTAGTTAAAGAACGAAATCGTTAAAATAGGTTTTTTTTTGTCCACTTATTTCTGTACTAATGTTTCACTATTAAATACTCTGAAATGTTAAAATTTTTATAATATTCTTTTCCTTAATTGTATATCAACGAAACTTTCCTTCCGTTATCGTATAAAGTGTGATAAATTGTTTAAACATCCTTTCCAAATTTTTACTTCTTATCCTAAATTTCTAAGAAGCGTGAGTTAAATTTTAAGACAAGTTTAGCAAAAGCAGTGAGCCAGATATTTTCCAGCTTTTCTTTTTCCCACCACCAGCCGAGCGGATTGGACGGCTGAATGCTGCTGATAATTGCTAACAAATGCTTGGGACCAACGAGCCATCTGCATATATGTTTTCGCAGTTTCCTCCACGTGTAACCTGAATGCGAGCCAGCTTCCTAAGAAAATCCTCCACGAAGGCATTCCTTCTTTTAGGCAGCTAGTGTCCTAATACGTTTTGCTATAATCTAATAAAACCAGTCTCCTCTTTTAGTTACTCTAGCTTAAGTAGTTCAATTCCATTTACTAAAATTATTCTTGCTTAAAAGACCTTGAAACGTTTTTTAGAATTCTAGAATATGACGCAATTCGAAAAATATTTCCATGTTTAGCTAGCAGTGCTATGTTGTTGCTCTTGCTGTTGACTAATGCTCAGTTGTCTGACCTATAGTCAGCCCAAGCCCACGAAATTCCTCGTGGCAAGAAGCTCAAGGTACGCCTGTCGTTAGCAACAGCCTTGAGCACCTTAGAGTGCTCAAGGCTGTTGCGACAGGGCGATTTAGCTCTGTTTCTCCCCCAATTTTGATTAAAGGGACTGATCCGGGGGAAAGGGTCCGAGGGTCTTCCACCCCTCTTCCCTTTACTATCTATCTCTCTAGAGGACTTTTGGCTCTCCGAATACTTAGAGTGCCCCCTTACCGCGCGAACACTATGCATTTACAAACATCCATGCCTCCTCCGGGATTCGAACCTGAGTCCTCCGGCATGGCAATCAGCGAAGCTATACCAGTTGTTGTGAAAAGAAACATTTGCGGGGTTTTATTAATTTTTAAATTTATCTTGCATATTCAACCTCTCTTGGTGCCGTGACAAACTAAAAAAAACAATTCTCATAAAAATATATAGTGAGTTCATAAAACCAAATCATAGACTCAAAACACAATATTCACATAAGCATACACAAAATAGAAATTAAGTATATAATACAAAATACACATAAATAGTGGTCTACCAGGTCGCGAGGTCACGGCACCATTGTTGTGAAAAGAAAAATTTTGCGGGTTTTTATTAATTTTTAAATTTATCTCTTGCAACTCAACCTCTCTTGGTGCCGTGACAAACTAAAAAAAACTACTAAAATACTCATAAAAATATAATGAGTTCATAAAACCAAATCATAGAGACTGGTGTTTGAAACAAAATTAAATAATACTTTAAGCTATATTAAATTTTCATAAATCCTCAACACAGTAAATTCAGTGTTATCATATCAACTCTCCACTCTTAAGTTCAATGAAATGAAAAATCCTCCCTGGTGTTTCGTTAAACTCAAAATATTAATATTCATGTAAAATGCATTACCAACACTGAATCATTAACATGATATCTCTCACTAAACTAATTAATCAGCTTTGCTTCCTGTAAACACATAAATTTCAATACAACCTTAGAGATAGCCACAAACACTTAAAAGTAAAACACAGAACAGTTCAAAACACCAGGGAGAAATAAATCTCACACACTAAGAAGTCAAAAACCAGTTCAGTTAAATTAATAAATCTGATCGTATAGTTAGAAACATCATTAAATTCTCCTACGCCCGCAATAAACTACCCAGGTTCGAATGGAAGTTTAACCATGTTTTCCGAAAGGATCACATGGGTGACCTACAGTAGACCACAAGATAAAACACAAAAAAAAACATACAATAGTAAAACAAATAAAAACATTTATTTAATATTCCAAAAGATTATCCATTCAGAATAGCTGGCCAGACTACCCCTACAAACATTTACTAAAAATTACTCACAATTCTTCATGCGACAATCTAAACCATGATCAATATTGTATTCAAAATTATTAATTACGTATCTTACAATAATTTCGTAATTATCACTGAACCATACTTAAGTAGTCTGAAACATTTTTTATTTCTTTAAATATTTCCAAATCTTACCAAAATCTTAATGAAACAATTTACACTTTCTATTAATCTTAGAAGGTTACTCAAGCATTTAAACTCACACTACATATACAAATATTTTAAATCAATTTTCGTAAAGTGAAAGATGAAGTTTTTCCTAATAATCGATTTCACAAAATCCTAAATCAGTTAAGGGCAATAAGTTTGAGGACACATATAGAATTAAATACAAAATCAAAAAAATAATCAACTCACGGTGGAGAAAAATTCCTGTCCAGATTTCGTCTCCCTAATTGTCTACGCAACGCACGTAAAAGAAGTTCAAAAATTTCTCTTCATCAATGCTGTACCAATTTGCGAACTCAGCCGTTGGGAAAATCTTCCTCATGGATACAGTCCTTCTGCATGGAAGGAGGTCCAACTTAACATGAATGTCCACCAACATTTCGATGACGTTCTCAACAAAGAAAAGTGGAAGCCGCAGTAATCTGTAGGTGAAAGCCCACCGACTTCTGAATGATGTTCTCACTGAAGATAAGTGCGAGTCGCAGCAATCTGCAGGTGAATGACGTTTTTTCTCCTATCTGGAACTACAGCGCAGCCTTAATTCACATTTTACATCACGGTAAAAACCATCAGTGAGAATAGGACATAGCCGCAGACCCTCAGAAAGGATTCGCCGTATTTAAATCACATTTTTCCTCAAGGAAAAAACATCATTGAGAATAGGACATAGCTGCAGACCTTCAGAAAGGATTCGCCGACGACGATACGATGGGAGCCCGCATCGTTCTCGGGCCAATTCTCGCACGGACAACCCCGAGAAGGGGCCGCCAGGCTCTGTCCCCTCAAAAAGGACTCGAAAAATTGACAAAATCTTGAAAAATCTTCTCTCGCCACGGGAGCGACCAACTTTAAAACCTCGCGACGCTCAAAAAGTGCACCGCCTGTAAAATTACTATTGGTTAAAAAAATCCATAAAATTAAAACTCACCAATACTACACAAAACAGTAACCCTCCTAACCACTAGAAACAGACCAATAAATACCCAACAAAATTCTAAGAAAAATCAGTCCTGTCCTTTCACAATGACAAGCACAAAAGCAAAGTAGTAAATCTGTTAACGTTGCGACTCTTCAGACAAATCCTAAAGCTTTGCACCCTCATAATTCTATCAAGAATCGGCGCCGCTAAGCGGATCGCCTTTGAACGAGAAAAACACATGTTCGTCCCCGCAAGAAAAGTGGACGAAAAAATGCAGCTGGTCGCTGACCCTTGACCCCAAAATTCTCCTCCCGTAAGAACGCAAAAACAGGCTATCGCTGTAAGCTTTTCTGCTAACTTAAAGAAATTTTACTCAAATCAAAAGAAATAATTTAGCGACAGTATAATTTAAAAATTACATCTCTAACATGAACATTAAAATTTTACTATTCACTGTAAATTAATAAAATTAATAAGCACTGTAAAATAATACTTAAAAAATCTACACAACACAGTTGTGCGGCAGCGGTGCTATGCAGATTAATAATGATACATCATTTCCATTTAAATTTAATTGATTGGCTTGCATTTTATTCGATATTTACTATTAAAAATCATCCAAGTAACTTCAATATGCAAAAGCACGCATACTAAAAATTGAACTCTATTTGTTGCGTCTATCGTTGCTTTTTTACACATACATGACGTTCCAACTTATAATTTTCTTTTTTATATATGGCAATCTCATTGTTGTTCTATTAAAAAAAATAAGCCTCGAGAGAGTTCACGTTTTATTTTTGAACAAATATTAGTTTTATTAAACGAACTAGGCATTTAATTAATTACAAATTTGCACGCAACAAGACATTGCGGTGATTCTGAACGCGATTTGTAATCTGAGTTTGAAAGGTCAGTTACGTTTGTTATCAGTGCTTGAAATTTGGAAATATTCTTTCATTTCTATTTGCTTGAGAGTTGCATGATGAATATTTTAACCTACAAAAAAACGCGAATAAGGGGGAATCTTACGAAAATATAAAATATCTTTGCAGAGCTCCTCCCTTTTATTCTGCTAAAAGAAGTGTCGAAGAACTTAGTGAACCCTTAAGCGAAATATCGCTTAGTTCAAAAAACAGAAAGAGTAAATTCAAGAAGGGTTAATTACCCTTTATTCGCTCAAAATAAGATTAGCAGTCGGCCCCTTTCTTGGGGCTCACAGCAAAGCCTCCACTTGTCACACTGAATTACTGCCCAAGTAAGGCGTAGTTTGTTAGCGCCAAGTCGATGCATTGTGAATTTTAAAGAGTTTTAATAAAGAGTTCTTTTAACCCTTTTCCTGTCTGGTTTCTGCACTTGCCTCAGTTGTCATTCCAAAAGCTGAACAAGGAGATATCACATTTGGCGGCCGAATTTCTTACTGAATCCGATGGCCGACAATCAAGACATGCAGTGTTCCCCACAAGACTCAGAAGTCGCAGGCCCGATGGTGACCAGCCTTTTGGAAGGTTTTGGTTTTCTAATACAAACAATGAGAGCGTTCATCAAGCCAGCAGTGGTGTTCGACGGCAAGAGTTCCGTCACTTCATTCTTGAAAGCCCTTGAAGCCTTCCAGCTGTATCATGTACTCGAGAGACAGAAAGTAGCATTGCGTCGAGTTCGCTCCGAGGACAAGCGGTGTCTTGGTGGAAATGAATTGGGAAATTTTTACTTGGAGAAGTCGGAAGCCTCACCTAAAATTTTGAAAATTTCAAAGCGGTACTCTTAAAGGCCTTCCCATAGTGAAACATCGTGCAAAACTCGAAGCCGAACTTTACAGCCCCTACCAACGGATGATTGAGGATCTCACAGAGTTTATTTTATATAAAATCAAGTTAGTAAATATGTTATACGAAAGAAAGCCGTATAATGAAGTCATTGAAATCATTTTACCAAGGTTGTTACATGGAGTACAAGATTTCAGGGAGCTGAGAAACCCACGAACGCTCCAAGAATTAGCCGTGAAATTCCAGAACCGGAAGATAGCAGAAAGCTCCAACAACAGTTCTTCCGACAGCCGGCCGTAGAAAGAAAGAAATACGGTGGAGGAAGCCGTTTTTCAGCCAGGCAGTCAACAAAAAAATATAAAAATATAAAAATTAATCTCCTTTTGCTGAAACTCTAATTCAGAACTCATCGGGGAAAAATAAATTAAAGTTTCATAAAAGTATATTAATATGTTTCGAATACATGTTTCGTTCTCCTGGTTCATTTGAAATCAAAACCCGAAAAAAAGATTCAATTAAATTTTCATTAAAGACTTTAAAATTCATTTTAAAAGAAACAGAAAACCTGA
>KK115555.1:1010717-1051871 GCA_000611955.2 Stegodyphus mimosarum
TTCATAGTTTTTAACATAGATATTTTGAGTTTTTATGTATTTTTGCCTTGTCGCGAAGTGAGAACTGAATTAATTAAATGAAAAATACTGAATCATCTGTGAAAAACTTTTTTTTTGTTGTTGTTTGTTTAATTTCTTTTACATATCGTTTTAGATCTATTATAGTATTTGAGTAAAACATGTGGAAACGATTAGGTAATTCTTTAGTTGATATACATAACTTTTGTGCATTCTGATGAGTTATAAAATGAATGAGATGTAACACTGTTAAGTGAAGCTAGCGCTAGAGTGTCGCTGTGGTAAAAAAATATAATGAATTTTAAAGAATGCATGTATTCAGAAAGGCAAGTATTCCACAGAATTCAGAATGCATGTGTTCCAAAGAGGCTTTGTGGTTTATGCGCTATCGAGGAAGTAGATTTAATTCAATCCAATAAGTTTCAATGAAATGCAAAATGCGCGTAATTTAATATTCCGTGCAAGGAAGTCATGTGGTGTACAAATATTTTTAGTCCAAAGGGGCTTTGTTTCTGAAGGGCTATTGTTTTCGTTTCGGCATTTTGCGTTGGAAACATTAAATGTCTGTTCACTTTTCAAACTGTTGCCACCTAATATTGCAGCCCTGTATTATATTTAAACAAATTAAGTATGAAGAATGTGCATAAATGTATGCATCGCATTGTGATAAAACGACGGTACCTAGAGCCATCGAATTTTGAATTATGTAAACCTACTGTGAATATGGGCATCTGGAAGCCCAAATTGGAAATTTGGAATCTGTTTTATTATCGATTTCATATTTTGTAAACCTTTAACGATTTTTTGATTAACAAACTCATGGATTTCAAAGCGAACAATGGCAACTTTGTACAGAAAAAATATTTTTATCTACAGCGCGTCAGACTGTGTATCAGAAATTCCAAAGATGTACTCAATTTAAAATTATTTTGCGATATTGCTCTTGAACTGAATTTAATGGTTTAGGTGCGAAGAACATGATATTTATTAAATAAAAGTAACAAACAAAACGTTGAAAGAACTCCCCTTTGGGCGTAATGTAAAATCTGAAAGCTTTCAGACTTTCAGTCGAAAGGGGCTTTGCTCCTGAAGGAGTATTGTTTTCAGTTTGCGATTTTGCCTTGGAAACATTAAAAGTCTGAATCATTTTTCAAACTGTTGCCACCAAATATTGCAGCTCTGTATTGTATTTAAAGAAATTAAATAATTAAGAATCTGCATGAATGTATGTGCATTTCTCCAAATGTGATAAAACAACGGTACCTAGAGCTATCCAATTTTGAATAACGTCCACTTTTAATCCCGAATTCAATTTGAATCCAATTTTAATCCCGAATATGCCCATCTGGAAGACCAAATTTGGAATTTGGAATTTGTTTTATTATTTGTTAAAAAAATGTTAAAAAACGCGCCTTTGGACGCAATTTAAAATCTGAAAGCTTTCAGATTTTTTTTTTTTTAATTTGATGCTCATAGGGAAGAAATACCTAGTTTCGGAAGATTAAATGAGCACTGTGAATAGCAATACAATAATAAACAAATCTGCTTTGAGTTTACGAAACTCAGTTTTGAAATATATTTAAAGAGAATAATGATAATTTCAGTAATTTTAATTATAGACAGAAGACAACAAATTATGATTATTGGTGCATTGTTGTTAGCTGAATTGTGGATTAAGAAATAAATTATGTGAAACAGATACTTTAGATCATTAGAAATATAAAATATTTATTGTACTATGTCCGCTTATTTCCAAATATGCAAACTTTATAAAACAGGTACACTTAAAATCATTACAAATATAAAATTCAATATACTTTAAAAAATTATAAGGTTCTCCTCAGAACAGAAATTTATTTTTTAGGAATATTCTTTATAACAGCAAGTATACTTCTTTTAATTTTAAGTCCCTCTTTAAAATTTCCATTTTTAAATCATGATCTTTTTTCATATCATGTTTTTCTTTTTTGTATTTCATCGTTAATTAATTGTTAATTCATGTTCTTCTTCTTTGTATTTCATTGTTGATTCATGACCTTCTTTTTACTTCGTAAGTATTGTAATCGCGCACAATTTCGGGTATCCTATTTCAAAGAAAATATCTATACTGACCGCTATCGAATGAAATTTAACGATGGGTTTGCGTGACATCTGTACATAAGGACCGAATAAAGGACCCTTTTTTTCCCCAAAAAATTATAAAACTGATTTAAAATGAATTCTGAAGAGATTTTTTCGTGGCGTCTGTACGTACGTATGAATGTATGTATTTCTCATAACTCAAAAACGAGTAGACTCAGAACGTTGAAATTTTGTGTATATGACTGCTAAAACATTTAGATGTGCACCTCCCATTTTGGTTGCAAACGGCCTCACCGAAAGTATATAAATATATATATATATATATATATATATATATCCTCTCTGTTACTCGTCTCAGTCAGTTCAATTTCTTTATTCTTATATGTTTGTAAATTGTGCATTTTTTGCTTTAAAAATGGTTGAATTATGTTGTTCTGGTTACGACTTTATGCCTTTAGTTAACCTGCATGCAATAATTGTGGAATTATCAACTATTTAAAAGTTTTTTAAGCACGGATAAGCCTAATTTTTTATTACCATAGCCGCCATATTTGTTTACATTTGAAACTTAGCAGAATAGTGGATTTGTTGCCAATCTACAGAAATTAAGCTTCGCAATAACAAAGTAACGTCGTTTTTTATTATTGCGAATTAAATTATGCTTAATTCATTCTGGAATTACCATTAAAGTTATTAGCTTGTTTTTGCGAAAAAACTGTAATTTTAACTGTAAAAATTGCTTTTTTTAAATGTTTTAATTGTACTTGGTGTTTTATGTTTTTCTATATCTTTCAGTTTTTAATGAAAATATTTTGAATTTTATATATATTTGCCTTGCCGTGAAGTGAGAAGTGAATTAATTAGTAGCGCATGCGCATTAGGTAAGCGACACTGAATCATTTGTGAAAAACTGTTTCTCTTGTATTTGTTTAATTTCTTTTATACATAGTTTTAGATTTATTTTAGTATCTGCACAGAACTTGTAGAACTTCAGATTATACAATTTTTGTGCACTCTGACTTATAAAATAAATTAGATGTAGCGCTGTTAAGTGAACCTAGCGCTGAAGTGTCGCTATGGTAAATAAATATAATGAACTTTAAAGAGTGCATGTATTCTGTTATGGTTTATGCGCTATCGACGAAGTAGATTTAATTCAAAATTCGTTAATTGTTAATTCAATATGTTTAAATGAAGTACAGGAAAATTGCGTATAATTTAACATTTCGTACAAGGAAATCATATGGTGTACCCATCAGATTTTTTTCATTTCATTGTTAATCCATGTTTCTCTGTGAGAAATTTGGATTTTAGTTCTGAATGTTCTACCAAAGCCGCTGCAGCTGCATTAGATACTGGAGGTTGTCTTTTGGCTTTCCTTGGTAGTTCAGGTGTAGGTATAATTTTTGATGATTTTTGAATTTTTGATCAGCCTTCGTTTCTATCATTGGTGAATACATTTTGCCTTTTGGGCTTTATGATACCTGTGAAGCAGAATCAGTAGCCTTGACATGTGTTATAAAATGTAAAATTTGCTCTTGTTGTACAGGTCTGATGACTTATATTTCATTCGTTTCTTTAGGTCCATTTCCCAAGTTTGCCTGTTGCATGAAATATTACACAGTAAGTAAAAACATGCAAGTATAGTAAAAAAATATTAAATAATTGTTATCGGTACTCTTCTGTTATCCAGACCGGATTCGAGAATGTATGCATGTATGTATGCACGTACATATATATGTGTACGAGCACACAAATTATGTACACACACATGGGTACATAGATTTCTGAATCCGGTCTCGATAACAGAAGATTATCTTATTATCTATAGAAAGTGCAAATTATAATAGACCAAGAATAGAAATTATATTGTTGAGGATTTAGTATCTAGTTAAGAATAAATTTTATTAATGTTTCATCGGACTTGTGCATTCAATCTATTACGACGCAACACTTTTTGGTGCAGTATGCACACAAGACGTTTTCGTGTCAGAAGTGGGGTTGAATGCCAATAACAAAAGCGAGGGGGAGAAAAATTAAGACAGCTCGTGGCTGCTTTTGCTGCATTCCAAGAAAAGATGGAAGCTGGTCAAGAATCTGTTAAAGAAGAGATAAAGGTTGCTAAAAAAGAAATGAGAGCAGGTCAAGAGGAAACAAAAAGAAAATTATCTGTATAATAGAAAACAAATTTGAGGCTATGGAAGGCAAAATAGACGCTGTTGAAAACAGAGTTAGACATATTGAAGAAAGGGTTTCTTCTGTGAAAGAACAAATGGAAGGAAGAATTTATGCCGTCCAACAACAAATCAAACAACAAATTGATGACAGGGCTTCTGCTGTCACCAAAGAAGTTGAAAATTTCAAGAAATTCGTAGGGGCGGCAGGGAGCAATTCAGATGATTTTAAATTTTTACCTATGCCTACTCGTCCCTCTCGTTAATTATCCACATATGATGGGAAGACCACTTGACAGGTGTATAAGACGCAATTTTTAATATAGGCGGAAGCGAACAGATGGAATTCCCAAACTAAGGCCTGTCATCTCGCCTCTCCTGTGCGAGCAGACTCAGAAGATATCCTTCACACTCTCCCAGAAAACCAAAGGCTAGATTTCGAAGCTCTATCCGGCGCATTGGAGCTGCGCTTTGGGGAGAAATGTTTGAAACATTACAGCAGGCTTTAATTAAAATTCCGGCAACAGAAAGCCACGGAAACATTGCAGGAGCTCGCCACGGATACTGAAAGGCTGTCCCACCTCGCCTTTTCAGAGTGCCCGAGACAAACAAAGGAAATACTGTCCCTGCAGTACTTTATCGATGGCATTCGAGATTCGGAAATACAAAAGGATATACGAATGGCGGATGTCAAGGACTTAAAAGGCGCTCTGTAGTAAGCCATGAAATTCGAGGCAGCCCAGCAAGCAACTCGCAGAGACCGCCACCCAGTCAGAGCTGCTTAAGTTCACGAGCCAGTGGATCAAATGACTGCTCCTCTAAACGATTTAACAAGACAAGTCAATGCTTTGATGTGGAGTAAGAGTGAGAACAAACTGGCTCTAAAGTGTTGGAAATGTGGTATTGAAGGCGACATACAACGGCATTGCAAAACACCCCAGGGCACAGCAAATAAAGAGGGACTTGTTTTCACTTAAATAATAAAATATGTTTTGATCAGACAAGTCAGCGCCTTGAAACACAACAGGAGGGAAAAGAAACCAATTCTAAAGTGTTGTAACTGCGGTGTTGAAGGCCACGTACAGAGGAAATGTCGAACACCCCAGGGTATGGAAAATAAGACCATTCCCCAGCAACAACTCAAGAAACAAATTAATGGCTATATCGCAGAGAAGAATTTGAAATATAATGAGAAATCCCATTTCAAAGCGATTCAGATATCTCCAGTGAGTGGTGGCAATAATGGACTCTTCACTATGGGACATATCAGTATAGTTCCTCGCAATATGGTGATCGACACAGGAGCTAGTGTTAACATCATTCGGAAAAATTTAGCTCAACAATTTAAAGCTAATCTCATTTGGACGCCAGCCTGTGTTACCCTCCACACTGCGTCTTGTGATAAAATCGGCATCGACAGAAAAATAAACGTTAACATCACGTTTGCAATTGCCGCCTACCATCACACAGCATATGTGGCAGATACTACAGATCTTTGCATACTCGGACTAGACTTTCTAAGGAGATATAATTTTTCCTTGGATTTCCACAAACTGCTTTCAGCATTTGAGGACATAACTATCCTCCTTGTCTAGAAGACCCTGCTCAGAAAGAGGCCGATATCATACTAGGGTTGAAGAGAAACACGAACTGCTGACTACGGTCGCTTGACAAGTTACAGCATCAACATCGGCTGATCGAGACCCATGGAGGGACAAACAAGTCAGGAAAGACTTGTTGGGAGACGGCAACATTAAACGCATAATTGATTTAATAGAGTCCTCAAGCACAAAATCTATCTGGGAGAACGTTTCGATCTATACTCTGACGATAAAACAATATTGGGCTATCTGGGACTCACTCCACATTCGAAACGGCGTCTTATACCAGAAATTCTAATCAGATGATAGAAAGGCGTTCCGATGGCAGCTGATACTCCCAAGATCCCGGATCCCGGGTGCTCTTAAAGAATTGCATAGCAGCCCTACAAGAGGGCACTTCGGATAGTGACGATTTTACAGAGAATTTGAGAACGCTTCTACTCTAATAATGCAAAGGATGATGTGTAAACGTGGTGCCGATCTTGCGATGCCTGTGCAGGTCGGAATGGACCAAAGAAACGCAGCCGAGAGAAGCTACAAAGTGGTTACCATCACACAGCATATGTAGCAGATACTATAGATCCTTGCATACTCGGACTGGACTTTCTAAGCAGATATAATTTTTCCTCGGACTTCCACAAACTTTCCATGTAGGAGCACCTTTTGAACGTATCGCGTTTGACATCTTAGGACCTCTGGAACGAATTTCTGATGGCAACAAATACATCCTCGTTGTCATTGATTACTTCAGCAAGTGGCCTGAAGCGTATCCTATTCCTGATCAAGACGCTGTCCCAGTAGCCGAGATGATGATACAGAACTGGATTTCCAGGTTCGGAGTGCCTCTTCAGTTACATTCCGCTCAGGGAAGGAATTTTACCTCGGCTGTAATCAAACAACTCTGCAAGCTACTCGGCATTGACAAAGCTCAAACGACGCCTTTACATTCCCAGTCAGACGGCATGGTAGAGAGCTTTAATCGAACCACTGTTAATAACCTCTCATTGGTAGTTTCCAGAAACCAACAGGACTGGGCGAAGAAGTTGCCACTGTTTCTACTGGCTTACCGCAGATCTGTCCACGAATCTACCGGCTATTCCCCATCTCAGATGCTCTTCGGCACTGACCTTCTTCTGCCTTGTGAACTATTGTTTTGAGGCGCTCCGGACGCGTCTTCATCACCTGATGAATACATCTAAGATCTCCAAGCCCGGTTTGAAGTGATGCACAATTTTGCACTACAGCGCATCAACTTGGCGTTGGATAAGATGAAGACCCAATACGACACGAGAGGAACTGGACATCGATTCAACGAATGAGGCAAGGTGTGGTTGTGGAATCCGACTCGACGAAAAGGACCCTATCCTATACTACAGTCAACTTGGGATGGTCCGTACACAGTCCTAAATAGGCTGAGAGACGTCGTAGTTCGGGTCTACAAGTCATCGAACAGTAAGCCTAAAGTCGTTCATTATGGCAGGTTAGCTCCTTACTATAACCACAGTACGTAGTGCATATACTGTAAATAGTATAACACCATGGTCTTTTTTGTTTCTAAATTTATATTTGATTTGATTTGTATTTAGTATTTGATTTGTTTTAAGTTACTTATTACATTTATTGTTTATGTTGTGTGTTATTGTAATGTAATGTCTATTATTGTATTGATGCCTTAATTGTAAGTTTGGCTTCCTGTCCAGGGAATGTACTGCCCAGGACAAGGTTACGGATTTTGTATCTGCTTAGGTATTTTTACTAGAATTATAATTAAAATTGTTTTGTATCTCCGTGCAATGTAGCACCAGGCATGTTTTAAGAGAAATCTACAACGTAAAAGTAAAAATACAGGAGCACGCGCATTAATCATTTATTAAATAGATATCTCGTAATTTACATTTAAATTGAATAAATGTAATTGAGTACTGTGTTAGCCATAATCGTAATTCTACTCTTTTGCTTTCCAAAAATCTCAAGGAAACAGAAATTTCTAGAACTTTCTCCCCACCGATTAAGAAGCTTTAAAACGCCGGAGAGAGACATCTCATATCAGTTGTTGTTGTTTGGCTAGCTTTTGTTATTTTTTTTTCGAATTCGCGGTGAGAAAGGATTAGCTTTTTCTTTGCATTGTATTGTGCTTTAACGTTTTGAGTAGTTTAAAGTACAGATACTAATTATATTACGTGATATTGTGATATTTTACGAATGTCTTTGAGGAAAATTCCAGGGTTTTCTTATATTTCCTTTTCTACAATCAAATTTTATTAACCTTTTATCGAGCTTGCGCATTGAAACTATTACGAAACCGTACGCATGCAACAGTACAGAAAGTCCAGATTCAGATGCATACAATATTATCTACATAAAGTGCAGAGGCCAGTTTAATATAGATCCTAAGTAGTTGTATCTTAAATGGCCTAGTTAATTTTTCCCTTACATTTATATTTTCTTATTTATAATTGCTGATTTATGTATGGAATTTGATATCCTGAGAGTCTGACCCAGCTGGTCAGAATTTTGAGCTTACCTAATATTTCATTTTTACCTATGAAAGGGACCTCGGCTGCAACTTTCGCATCTAATACACTTTTTCTCCCAAATAGGCCGGAGACGTTTGTTGTATTTCTCTTTGTTACAATCATCTATTCCTGTTCTTAAGAACTGTTTTACTAAAGGCTACTTACTCTTCTTATATGTACATAATTCCTTTCCAACCTGGAATTATTCAGCAGGTGATCGAAATTTTAATATATAGTCTGTTATGTGCTATAACTACATTTATCACTGTCATTCAAGAGAAACATATTTGCACAATAATGTTAGTAATAATTTTCTCTCACATGAGTAAAAATTGTACCTGAAGGCAAGTAAATGTGAGTAATAATACTACCTGAAAGGTCGCGATATTCCATATAATATTTCCAGGTAAAATTCTCCATTACTGGCGTGTTTGGATCCATAGCATCATTACAAACATTTTTAGTCATAAATCTGGTATTGATATAATCATCAGTCATTCATTCAAATGAAGCAAATTTCTTAATAAAAAAACGAAAATTCTTTCAGTGTTAACATCAACTCCTGGAATTAATTTTAAGTAAACTCTTGAATGAGCTTAAAAATAATATTGTTGCATGCGTAAGGGTTCGTAATAGATTGAATGCACAAGTCGATAAAAAGTTAATAAAATTTATTCTTTTCACAATAAATAAAGCAAAATCTTGAAATATTTCCTCAGATATATTCGTACAATATCACAACATCTCAAACGTTAAACAGAATTCAATTCAAAACAGAGAAAGTTAATCCAATCTCAAAATTCGCTACAATTACTAACAGCATTAGGTAAACAACAGTTCGCTTAAAACAGCTAAACTGAGCTGACGTGGTAAAACCTATTTTCTAGATTTTTCTCAATTTTTATGGAGGGCAACAGCAGTTATGAGATATTTGTTTATTGAATATTAAATGCACAAGCTCTTTTATTTTTACTTTTCCATCGTAGCTTTCTCTTCAAAAATCGTCTGCACTGCACAGGAAAATAAAAGTTTTAATTACAAATCTAAATAAATATGAAATCCGTAACAGTATATTTTAATGACTTTCCTTTACTCGAGTTAAATACTGCAGCCAACTAAAAACATTTTCTGATCAAGGGTTGATGTGTCATTTAATAGCAATTTCTACACATTGCAAATTGTGAAGCTGACTTATTGTTTTTATCAGGTGTATGTTTGAAACAATAAATTGGTTATTAGCAAAACTGAATTTTTGATAATTAACACAAAAGTTATCATAAATAATATTAATCTACTGTAATTAACTATACCTTTTTACTATTCTAAGTTATGTTATTTTGCCTCATATTAAGTGATGAATTCTCCAGAAACAAAAGAGTATCAAACCTAGGTCGCATCTGAATTTAATTACTTAAAGAAAATACAAGACCACACTTATCAATTTTTTCACACTCTGCATTTACAGAGTGATCTGTTTCCACTAAATATCAGAGAATTATGCAACCGTGCCTCAAGCAAACCTCAGAATGAAAATTCTAAAATAAGGAATAAAAAAAGGACATAATGCCTTTAAGTAAGCCATGTTTTACGGTATATACATGCGGGAAACTAAGTCCAGAATTTTGCTGCAGGCAATGAAAAATGCAGTGTGTAGTCCACTGCGTGCTAAAATACAAAAATTTCCATGGAAGTGATCATAATTTGCAGTCACACTGCCAAAACTGTACGGAGATATAAAATGCCATTTGTGGAGCCTTAACTAGCCTGAAACATAAGCACGTTTTTGCAACATGGTGCTTTCCTCCATCGTTACATTTTCTTAGCTTTTCAATGTGAATGCAGTTAATAAGAAACAACAAAATTTTTAACGTGAAATAAAAGTATTAAATTAATTCAGAGTATGACTTTTAACTTATTATCATTGAAAAATGAGCTAAAATAATAAAACTTACTCTTTTTAAATCATCTGCATCTATTTCAGAGTGTGATACTCATCTTAAATGCTAAAAGTTGGGCATGTTATATGTACATGATATATTATTGTTGGAATTATGACTGAATGAAAACAAATTTTTGAAATGAAAAGGTTTTTGCAAATTTTTTAATGTATGAATTAAAATATTGATTTATTAGTTCTTTAAAATTAAAAAAGTAAACAATTTTAAATCTTTGAAATTGAACAATAAGATGAAGTATTAAATTAATGTTAGTATATACATATTTTTTTTTCTTTTCAAACTTGAACTTCTGGGATATCTTATAATTGCCTGTATTATTTAAAACCATAGTGCAGTGTTATTAAAAATGTATAGAAATAGCTAGTTTAAGAAAATAGGAATGTATTAAATCTTCTAAGGCACTACAAAGTCTTCATTTACTAGTATAGAAAGAAGTAAAATCTTGAATTGACAATATGGCATAATATGAAATAAATCAGTCACGCATTTTGATACACATGACTTATGACGTGTACACACATGACACATGACGTGATACACATGACATAACAATAAATTCTATTACAGAAACACACATTAATACCATAGAATTTTTAAAATTCTGTTAACTTTCAAATTTCAATTCATATAATATATTAATAATTAATATGTTTGCATCTCATATTCTTGGAGAGTTTTAATATTGTGCAGTGACTGTACGGCTCGTGGAAGGGACATTTTCCTGTATTACTTCACTGGTATTTTATGCAAGGTAAAAAGACATTAGATGCAATAATCAGACTATGCAATAGATTAATTTTATCTTATTATTGCATATAGCACTTCGTTATATTGGACAAAACAATGTTACACAAACGCACTATTTGAAGATGAATCTCCTGTATTTAATGAACATAGTGTAACAGAATAAAGTACAAACATAAGGGCCTTTTTTATATTCTAGTTATTTTTGCCTATATTAGAATTTTTAGTTTTTAACTTTTCAGCACTTTGCACTGTAATAATTCAAAAGAGTGGTCTAACTTTTTTTTCTGCTGTAAGAAGATTTATATCTCATATTATAAATGTGTTTTTACATAAGTACTTGTCTAATTTTCAGTACATAGACTCATAAAACAAATGTAAAATTTAAATCTGGTATACAGTGTATAATCTCATACAAAACTGCATATTTGCTGTTAAAGCATGGTTAACAAATAGCCCAGACTTTAGAAATTTTAATATTTCTTTTTTCATTAAAAACTTGT
The DNA here is from genome assembly GCA_000611955.2 of Stegodyphus mimosarum. Taxonomy (NCBI): domain Eukaryota; kingdom Metazoa; phylum Arthropoda; class Arachnida; order Araneae; family Eresidae; genus Stegodyphus; species Stegodyphus mimosarum. The sequence continues at coordinate 1,022,314 of KK115555.1, forward strand.
GAAGTGCTAATAATTTTAGAGTAATAAATTTAGATTTTCTAGCTGAGGTGCTAAAATCATCCATTAAATTAAGTAACTTAAAAATTAAGTAACTTTTTTTAACTTGCGTGTTGTGAATAAAAATATGCAAAAGCAATCTCTTAACGGAATAAGAAGTTTGCATATGATATGAATCATCACTGTCATACACATTCCCTAGTGGACGTGTTATTGCACCCATGACGAATAAAGTTTCATCAATAATATCATTTTCATTTGTTACAGCAGGACCGCCTCCAGTTCGAGAAAGTTCTATCCTTTCTTCCGCTTTCCGATTCGTTGCTTTTCTTTTCCAATATCTGTAACAATTATACAATTGTCTTGCAGTCCTTATAGTAGCTTCGAGTGTTCTAAAAAAAAGAAGGAAATAATATAGTAGACTCCAGTCACAAATAATTCCCTGCCCGGAAGTGAGGCATGAGTCAGACTCTAAAAGAAGATTCCAGATCTTTTACATAAATTCAAATTTACATCTGAAACCAAACGAAAGCTACAACTCAAAAACAAATTCATAGAATACCGATAACATTGTCCCACAAAAAAAAAAAAACATTAAAAGTCTCTAAAATTACTTCTCGTTCAAGGGCAACGTCATATTTTGTGAAGCTCGTAATAATCTTTTCTTCCGAGAATGCTACTAAACAAATCCCATGCATTTTGTTTTTTCCCCTTCGTTACTGAATTGGTAACTTTATTTTCAATAATATGTAGGTACTTCAATACACATTCTGCTAAGGCCGCTTTCTCGAGCGAACTATAGTTTTGCTATTTAGATCACCCATGCTTGTTTATAAAACCTCACTCACCATCAGAATTCAGCTTTGAAAACTACAAATTATGCCATAAATGTCAGATGAATACTTTTCACCAATGACAACGCATCTCTCAAATAATCCAGGTATCTCTCTTGAGTCACGCAATTCAGTAATGGAGAATACCAAATGGGTTAACCATAGCTCAGACTGTGAGTTGCCACTGATACATGGATTCCGTGGTAATGAATTAACCAGCTGTTGGTGAATACGGGAGTAAGTATTTTAAGAAATCATAACAAACCACAGTAAAGATTTTCACAAATCGTTACGAGGCAAGCCAGAAAGAATATGGCCATCAGGTACCTATTCTAGAATTATAAACTATAGTCGATGAGTTCTAAAAACTTGTCATTCTAATCGCGAACTTTGTAGTAGTAGGACGTATTACGACTGTACCCTGCTTCGACCTCGTGCTTCTACGCTTAGTTTGTGTACGCAAGTGTGGAATTGTGTTTTTATGGTGATTTTTGTTGAAGATTGTGAGAATATGGAATTCTCACTGCGCGCAGTGTATCGTCATCGCCACTGTAATCGTAATCGTGGGCCACCACGTGCGCCGCAGTGTATAAAAACACTGGACGGACAGGCGCTCTCTCTCTCTTTCTGCACAACGTCGTTCTATCGAGCGTGTGAGGCCACACACGTCTCACGCCATCCCATTTTGGAAACATCGACCCATCGCCTTAAGTTACCTGAGATGGAGGAGTAGTCAAGTTCTAATTTAATGAAAGCTGTATAATTGAGGGGTAAGAACTCTGGATGAAATGGCGAATCTACTTCAGAAGAAAATACCTCTTGTGCTTTGTGTTCAATGTGTTTAATCTTCGCAACCCGTAACTTCGGAAGTGACGGCCATGTGCTCGATAATTGGGTATAGATAAAAAAAATTGCTCTATTCTATCGCGGAAAATATGCCTCACCTTAAATAGGCATTTTTGTAATGATTAAGAAGTATTGTGTCATCGATGTTTTCGGATTGCTTGTGCATTAAAAATGAACGATGTTAATAACATGCTTGTCAGACAGCATCTGTAAGTCCTCCATAAATGGTTTTGTAATCTGCATTGATATATTGATAACCCAGAGAAGTTTCTTATGCTAAAATAAATGTGTCTTTAAACGGTATCTACAGTCTCATGCATGGGGGTTATTGGGTAAGTCAACCATTTTGTTATTCTTATCTTAAAGAGTAAACGCAATGTACACCACTAGTTTTTAAGTTAGTTAAATTTGTGCAGACTTAATTTATATTTGATACTTCTAGTATCACATTGGATTAGGGAGTCACATTTACAACACCACATTAAATGGTGCCGTGACAAAAAGTTCTTGTTTTGAATTTTAATTTTGGTCCTGTTAAACAGGATAGAAAATGATTTAAGGTTGAGAACCATTTTATGCATATGCCTACTAATATAGCTACACATGTGATTCCATTATGTGACTATTATTAATGATTGCTTAAATATTTGAAATTTTGTGACTATATGATATAAATCATTAAAAAAGATTTAAGTTAAAAATTGCACATGCATATAAAAAAAAAAAAATTCCATATGACTATGTTTTCTGCTAATGTGAAATGATTTAATGATTAAAAATATATATGTGAAAATAGTAATATCTGTTCAAAATTGGTTGGTATTTAAGAAATTATTCCTGAATGTATATCATAATGTGTGACAGTGAGTATGTAATAACTTGCATCCATGCATGTAAGACAAAATTTTGATAAAAGTTGAAATAGTGTATTTAGGAATGTACTATGCAGTAGTATTAATAATAATAGTAATTTATAGTGGAACTAAAGGAAACTAAATTAATTCAGAATGGCTAAGAAAAATAATATCATGAATATGAGTCTTGCAACTGCTTTGCCTGCTTTTTCTGGGGAGCATGATGAAAATATAACATTTTTTCTAGATCAGTTATGTCAAATGTCTAGTTTAGAGAACTGGAATGAGCAAAGAAAAAGCCTGGTGTTAAAAATTCAGTTGAGGGGTAAAGCATTAAAATTTGTAATGGATAATGAATCATGTAAAGATATGTCATTTGATGAGTTAAAAAAATTACTAAGTAACAAATTTGCAAAATCTCAGTCATTTGACACGATTCAAAACAATTTTACCTCAATTAGACAGACTCCAAATCAGTCAGTTGAGGACTTAGCTGATCAAGTGAATGCTTATGCTACAAAATATTTTGGGTGCTATCCTAGTTCGAGTGAAGAGGTACAAAACCTCACTGAAAAAGCTATGCTTTCAAAATTCATAGAAGCTCTCCGACCAGATCTAAGACTGGAGGTTAAAAAACTAGGACCTGTTGATTTTGCTACTGCTGTTAAACAGGCAAAGAACATAGAAAAAGCATTGGAGGATTCTGGTAATAATTCACAGACGCATGATTTTTCACCGGAAATAAATACGTTAATAGTGCAACAGATGCAAAATAATAGAGCCATTGAGGATTTGTCAAAAAAATTTAATACAATTTTACCTAATGGTAGTGTAAACAATGTAACTAGACTACAAAATAATGCCACTGAAGATAGTAATAATAGAGAATCTTGTCATATTTGCCAGCAGAATCATTGGACTACAGAGTGTCCTTATTTTCCTTCAAACAATTTTCAATATCATAGACAGGCTAGAAACAACTACAGTCACATTTACAACACCACAAAGATGTTCTACTTTTTGACATTCGATTATGAACAAGGACGTCTCGCCCTCGATTTCGGATAAAAATTGTCAACCTGTTCCGAATGGTGATATTGCAAATAATGTGGATTCGCAACCACGGCGTGATATAGCGGGTAACTTTGATTATAAATATGTGCTGGAATGTTATGAAGATGATTACCGCGATTTGTTTCTTCAAAATTCTTCCAATTTGGATAATGATAAGGAACTTGCGCTATATCTTTCTTTTGCTGCAAAAATGGAAAAGGACATAAAATATGCTTCGGAATTGTGTCTTCGGCTAGGCACTGAAGTTTTCAACCATCTATGTCCGGAAAATCTGAATAAACAAAAAAGAATTTATGAAACGGAGCAACAATACAAGAGGAATATTATAGCATAATTCTCTAAGTAATTCACACTTAGAGGTAAGTGTGAATTACTTAGAGCTGGTACTGATGAAGTTATTGGTTCATATGAAAACTCCAAATTATCTGTTAATGCATGTGTTAATTCTAGGCCTCCTGCTGGTCCTGTGCGTGCTAATAGTAAAAACGTTGCTCATGTTAATGAATGTAATGTTAGCAGCGGGTCGGGAAAAATTAGTAAGTTATCTAATAAGTGAAATGATCAATCAGTGATTCTAGGGACGATGATCGGTGTATTTCGCAGAAGAATCCGGCTAGACCCTCAAAGCTAATTAAAGAAAATTTTGAATTACCTACTACTAATAAATTTAGCCAATTATCTATCAGTAGCAATACTGATGTTGAAGTTAATGATGAAATTGAAGTTATGGACAACCAGACTGGACAGGCTGATGCTGATGTATCCGTTCAACAGCCGAGGATCAAGGCCACAATAGCGCAGTCTAGTATGAAGTATGTAGGTTTTGTCAGGATTTCAGATAAGGACACTGAAGCCAAATTATCTGCTCGTGTAAATGGAGACTTCTTAAATGTCTTTCTCAAAAATGAAAACAATCATCGGATCATTATTAAGTACATGGATGACATGAATAAGTTGATTATTATGCAGTTAGTAAAAAATTCGAGAAGGCAATAAAAGTTGTAATAAAAGGTCTTCCGACTGATCTGTCTAAGGATGATATCGAGCAAGAAATTAATTACTTAGGGTTTAAAGTCAAAAATGTGGCTCAGTTACATAGGCTCAGAACGAAAGCTCCAATATGTATTTTTTAAGTACATCTCGAAAATGACCCAGACGTTGAACGGGTATATAAAATTAAGAATTTGTTATTTTTTAATGTTTCTTAATTTCACCGAATGAATGGGGCGTAAGCAATTCCAGCAACATCACATCGACGTGTATGCTGAAATTAAACTTGAGACATACTTATCACGACATCTCGTATACTTATTTCTTTTTAATTCTAACATGTAAAGCGGCTAAACATTCTTTATTTCTGTGTTGCATGCTGACACACACAATTCTTCTTAAAAATAAACTTTGCTGCTTCCGACTTGCATTGTTTTGTTTTGGGAGATTCAATCCAATGCACACGAGAAACAACTTCAAAAATGTATTTTCCAATTCTCCCAACTATCTTTACTATTAAGATCGCATCTAATCTCAAAGTTGAAATCCTCTTTTCCTCCGAACTTAGAAGACACTACTTCCTACGAACATCCATCAAATAAAATTCATTTTCCACTTCGCTTAACCTACTCGTATCCATCGCGAATTTGCAACGCAAACCGATAAACCCACCTCCGTCAAAAAATTTAGCACTTGCCAGCATATCATCACGAAATAGATAAAGTTCTACAAAAATGAAAAGTTCAGTAAAATAAATCGTACATGATCAGAAAAGCATAGCCGGCGAACCGGTTATTGAAGAGCAGGAGCAGTAAAATACAACATAGAAGGATCAAAAGAACAGAATAGAATGAGTGCAAATCTAGAGGGCTAAATAACAATTTAAAAAATGCATCATTGCTAGACAAAATAGAAAAGTTTAAGAAAATAATAACCAACTCAATCGCAAAATTTTATGAACTAACTACCATCAGCGTCGCGTATTTCCGAACCCTACCAGCACGCCCTAGAATCAACATGAAGGCCAAGGCGCGTTTCCTGAAAGGAGATGTGACGCCAGTGTTAGTAGGGCATGGACCTTATAAGAAATAGACCAACCCAAACAGGTTTTCTCCTTCGTCTGACGCACTCACGGCTGTCTCCTTGATCACATCCTGAGGAGTAGGGACGATTACAGAGTAGGGACGATTGGCTATTGCAGCGTGTATAATTGTCAAGGAAAAGCTGGTTGTAGCTCCTCATTTCACAAATTTACGTATTTTTATTTTTGAAATTGAGATTGATTTTTAAAAATTTAGCATATTTATCAAACATAATTAACGTCCAAATAATTATAAAGCTGTAGCATGCTTTCAGACCTGGATATTTTTTTTTTTTCTTTAGCTTTTCCTATGCTATAAGGAAATTTGTAACTACCACTTCTGGAAAATAGTATTTTAAATCTGAATTAATAGAAAATTTCAAACAAACAATTTTCTCTTAAATTTTTATGTGTTTATTCGTGTAAATAAGTAAAAACTACTAAAATACCTAAAAATGAATTTTTGAAAGTTTTTGTTTAAAATTCTAAATTGTGTTGCTTTTTTAAAAAAATTGTAGGTGAATATTATAGCATAATTTCTATAAAAGAGTTTTATTTCAATAATAATAGCGATTTTAACACGTTAATAGTTTTTATGCCTTTATTCTAATGTTAAAATAGTATTTAATAATTAATTGTGGTAATATTTTATTGTGATTATTTTTAAAATTATAATTAGTTCTGCATAAGATTTTTTTATTTACTGTGAATTTAATTTATTAGCCCAAAAGAGCCGATAGCCCAGAAAGGCTATTAGTCTCGAAACGGCATTTTGCGCTGTTTCCCTATAAATGTCCGTTTCACTTTGAAAATTGTTGCCACCAAATATTATCGCCCTGTCTTATATTTAAAGAATTTAAATAATAAAAAATTAATTAATAAGAATCTTCATGAATACATGTATGTTTCTCGCACTGTGAAAAAGCGATGGTATCTAGAGACATAAAATTTTGAATAACGCAGTTCTCCACCTAAACATAGACACCTGGAAGGCCGAATTTCGAACTTGCTTTAATCCATTTCATATTTTGTAAAACTTTAACGAATTTTCGATTAATAAACTCAATGAGTTCAAAGCGAGCAATGGCAACACCGTACGGAAAATAAAATTTTTATCTCCAGCGCGAAAATTCTAAAGATATGTTGTTTTCAAATATTTTGTGATATTGCCGTTGAATTGAATTTTATGTGGTTTACGTGCGAAGAACATGGTATTCAATAAATAAAGGTAACACACAAAACGTTAAAAAAGTCCCTTTGGGCGTAGTATAAAATCTGAGTGCTTTCAGATTTTGCTTTATTTTATTTTTTAAATTGCACTCAGAAAAGTTTATGCTCGGAATTTTATGAATTATTAAAACAAATAATCATCTTGTCATGTTAATAATTAATGATCCTATAATCAAATAAATGATCATTTTGGAATGTATAATAATTTTAGAATCCACTGCCTGAAAATACTCATAAAATTTTAAAAAATATTATCAGATATTTTACCTTATTTGTTTCAAAGCATCGTGTACTATCAATCACGTTTGGTTTTACTTTACTTGTATACAAAAGTAAGTTAATATATTTTGTGTTTAGAGTTTTTACCGTTTTACCGAAGTAAACATGTTTATACAAGAATTATGCATGAAAATAATGTGCAAAATGCAGTAAAAAGTCCTTTAATGAGATATATTAAATCTTACTCGAAAAAACCGTGACTTTCATAATGTCATCAATATACAACGTATCACATTTAATAATTAAAAACAGTTATGTGGTACAAACGCCATAGGTTTCAATGTTAAAGTAAACCAGATCGTCCCTACTCCTTCTTGCGCCAGGAGTGACGAAGTCACGAGATGAAGGTACCTGGGCTCTGCCCTAACTTGTGTGCAACTATCGTTGAGAGAGTTCACATAACTTTTGATGAGCATAGCATAAAAATCACGATAAATTCAGTAGGTGTAGCGACTTGAAGAAAGATAAGCAATAAATGAATTATAGGCATTTTGTAGTAGAAAGTTCCATAGCAATTTGGCAATTTTTTGTGGCATAGGTAATAGCAGCAATTAAATGCATGAAGATAAATTCCGATTCGAGGTATTCTAGGAGTTGGTAAGACAAGCTATATCCTAAAGTCGATGAAAAGCCGCTAGTAGTCAGGAAAGCAGGAGCAAACTGTGAACGATGTTCACTTGATGAAGGCTATAGTCCAAATGAGCTGTGGAGGAGCTGCAAGGATACATAGGTAATGTGCAGTAAAGCTATTGGCAGGTAGTAGCAGGGGAGGGGCAGGGTTTCAGAGCCATACTTTTTGGGGGTAGGTCGAGCCGAAAAGGGGGAGGGAGATACATTATCATAACTAAAAGTTGGACTTAGAAAATTTTTTCATCTATTTCTTAGAGGTGCATAGCAGTTTTTACAATATTTTTTGTAGATTAAGCAGTAAAAAAGGCTTGAAGGCATTATCCGTATTTAATTATTATATAGATTTACCAGCAGGATAAATGAGTAAATATTTGTAGATGCAATCATTAATGCTTATTTAATAAATTCATTACATTAGATAACTAATTATACATTAAGACAGTGCTCTTAAGATTGCTCCAGGTCTTCTGGAGTTTCTAATATCTTGATAGTCATAATTCAACTCAGGAATACTTGTGTTTCCCACTTTTCTGATTTTGTTAAAGAATTTTTTAGCTATTTTAGCCATAAAGCTTTTTAGTAGCCTTATATTCAGTTCATCATGTATATCCGTGTTCCGGATAAACCAATTACTTTTTGTAATCTGACGTAGCGTCACATTTTGCAAAACTTGGAGTTTATTAATGTGTATTGCACTGGCAAAACCCAAGCAGGACAAGCATATGTTATGATAGAACGCAACATGGCTTTATAGAGAAGTAACTTGTTTTCTAGAGATAAAACAGAGTTCCGAGAAATTAAGGGGTTGAGTTTCATTTTAGCTGCTCGGAACTTGGAGATAACTTGTGTAATGTGGGGATTCCACGTTAAAGTCCTATCCAACGTCATACTTAGGTATTTCACTTCCTTAGCCCACGGGATTGTGGTTCCATACATATTAATATTTTGATCTATTTTTCTTTTTCTTGAAAACATCACAGCCACTGATTTATCGACGTTAATTTGAATTTTCCATTTTTTCAGCCAGGCTTCAGGTGTATGAATATGTATTTGTAATGCCTGTGTTACCTGGTTTAGAGATGCATATTTGGCAAGGATCGCCGTGTCATCAGCGTACATGGCTAGTGTAGTGTATGGGGTGTGTGGTATGTCGTTCGCATATAATAGAAAGTAAATTGGGCCAACCAGGGACCCCTGAGGGACTCCGGCTTTAATTGCCCGTTTTGAGGAGTATGTGTTCTTATAGCGAACGACAAAGTGTCTCTCATAGAGATAAGATTTTGTGATGTTTATGATGTAGTCTGGGAAACCCAGTTTGATTAATTTGTAGAGTAGTCCGTCCAGCCAGACTCTGTCAAAAGCCTTCGATATATCAAGAAAAAGAGCACCAGTACTCTTCCCTTCCTTGAGACCTTCAGCAATGTATTCAGTAACACGATAAAGTTGATTCCTTCTTGCGGAAATGTGGGGGACGCGCGCTCCGCCCACTGGGTTAGTCTATCTCTTATAAGGTCCATGTAGTAGAGATTACATTTCACGTAACTCTCCCCACTGAGGAATGTGGTGGGTGGATTTCGGGAGTTTTCACTGTCACTCGGTCAGTAGGCGTCTTAAGAAGAGTCGACATTCTTTCAATTTTTAGACATTTTAAGAATATTCCATTTTCATATTATTTGTTCTTCAAATTTTTTATATGGTTTACACGTGCTGTGTACTCAACTGCAAAGGAAACTACCGAAATGGTCCAAAAGTATAGGTTTTCTCTTTTCCGAAAGAAAAAGAATTCTTGTAGAAATGGATAAATGCTATTCATAGAAACAATTTGAAGCCAACAAAATTTTCGAAGGTAAGTTGCTTTTTTTTAAATGAATTAGTTTATACTTATCTGTGCTTAAGTACTTCTGTGTTAAATATATTATAATCACAAACTAAAGTGAGTACATACATTTATAGAAAGTAAACTTATTTAATCTTGTAGTAAGTATAATAGTGGTTATATAAATACGATGGCTTAATCATGCTATTAATTTAATTTATAGCAGATAGTATTGTTTATAATCATGCTAGTCGTTCAATTTTTAGCAGATGGCATTATTTATCATCATGCTAGTCACTTAATTTGTAGCAAACGACATTATTTACCAAAAGTAAGTTAAACAAATGTGCGACTTAAAATTAGGATTACATTAAATGTAGGACTAATAAAAATTTGAAATTTTAAATACATTTTGTATGTTGCAAAATGCTTGCATTTACAAATCCCGATACATTTGTCATAACAACAGCTTATTTATTAAAATCTGAAAACCTTGAAAAATCTTGATAATATCTCTGTACCTAATGACAGTTTTATTTCTAATATTAATGTGAAAAAATACGCTATTTAAATTTTTATGAGTTACTTTATACAACGTCAAGCATTAAAAATGAAATTTTACAAAATGCTGTATTTAATTCTAGCTTAGATAATTAAATCCGATTATAACAATCTTTACATACAAATGTTTTGACGATAATAAATATATCATTTATGTGATAACGATAAGCAAATGAATGAACAAATTTGAGTTGTAAAACATTTGAATGAAAAAATTCGTATTTAAATAGTATAACGGCTTTTAAAAAGCTGACAATTCTTAAAAAGACAGGCTAATCTAAATTTGTAAAATGAAATAGGATTTAAAATCTGCAAACAGCAAAAATTTTACCAACAATTAGGTATGTTGATTGCGTTTGGGGTTTTTGAAGTTTTAAAATAAATTATTCTTAACTTTTTCCTCGGTTTCTTTTAAAAGTAGATAAAATAGATTTTTCTCATATTTTGTAAGTAAATAATGCAGTTTATGCAACTCTTTATCTGACAAAAGATTTTCTATCTTATTAACTGAAATTATTATTGAAAACTAGTATCTCTTTTACTTTATACAATCAATAGATTAGTATGATTTTCTTTCTATTAGCTGCGAAGAAACATTAACTTATATAATTTTATACTACAAATTCTAATGAAGTTTAATCATTTATGCTCAGTTTAAAGCCTTAAAACTCATTGTGTAAAAACTCTTGCTGATAGGTCTGTGCACTTCATTTTCATCCTGAGAACATTTCAAAATGTACAGAATTTGTTGACGAAAAGACTGTAAGGAAGATAACTTCTCTCTTATCGAGGTACAAATTAAAACCTTCTGCGATTCCTAGTATTTTCCCAAACTGCCCAAAGTATATTTCAAGGGAATTTATCGTGAGAGAAAGCCCAGATGAATGTCGGGAAATGCTGGAAAATAAAAGTCTTCAGTGTGCTGTAGCTGAAAGTATATCCCAGTTTCAGGCGAATGAAAAGGAAAACTCCTTATCTTCTTTTTAAGAATTTTTAGCTAAGATGGGAAAAGAAAAGCTACCTCGCTCGTGGAACTGTATTAAAAGAGCACAGGAAGCTATTTTTTTAATTACTGAGCTAACACCACGCCCTGAAATAAGTATTTCAGTATTAATAAACGAAAAACTTCCAGTTTACATTGAGAAAATTGAATTTAAAAAATTTAATAATTTAACTTCGCCAACATCTGTTGGCAATACAGATGAGGTAATTTCTATTTTAAACGCTTTGTTGTCGTATGAATTTAAAAGTGACATGTAGAATTTAAGAATAAATTCTGTTTGTGAAACTTTAGAAAATATTGAAGAACAATACGATGAAAATAAGCAGAAAGTCATACAGTTCATTAGGAAGCAATTAACGTTAATTAACACATCCAAAGGAAACTTACGGTATTCTCCAGAGAGTATGATACTATTTAGTATATTATATACAATTTCACCCCATACTTATAAATTTTTAAGGAGTTTTGGTTGTATTGTGGCTCCTCATCCTCCGGCAATTCAAAAGTTGTGCTCATCTCTGGTAGCTAATCCTCAGAATGAACAATGCGAAGAGGACTTTTTAAAACACTTAAAACAGAAAAGTCTTTTACGTCAAGAATGCGATCGCATAGTTACAATGATGATCGATGGAATTCACGTAAAACCATGTGTCGGCTATAAAGCTGGCAACATTGTAGGCATGGCTTACACTTCTGAAAATATAGCTACAACTGCACATGTTTTCATGATTCGGAATCTGCTGTCTAATTTTAAAGAAGTCATTCAGATAATCCCTGTAAAAAATATAACTGCTGAAATTCTTTTTAATTTTATACGAAGAGCTATCTTAAGTTTAGAAAAACTTGGTTCCTTAGTTATCTGCGTTGTCAGCGACAATAATGCCATTAATTGGAAAACTATGTCTTTTTTACATCTCCTCCAAAATTAAGCATAGTGTATCCACATTCATCGGATGCCACTCGACCATTATTCTTTATTATTGATTCTGTTGATACATTTAAAGGCATGCGGAACAACTGGCTCAACCAAAAAAGTACCGATCAGACATTTTTTTATCCAGGCTTCGAAAGTTTAAATTCAAATTTCTTAATGTCATCCTTTTCAACTCTAAGGCAACTTCATAGCACAGAAAGCTTAAATTTAGTTAAATATGCTTATGGATTGAATTTGAAAGCATTGTGTCCATCAAATTTTGAAAGACAGAATGTTAAACCTGTAACGGATATATTTAATCCATATGTGATTCAAGCACTTTTGAAATTAGGCAATGAACAGCAACTAAAAAACATAAATCCACAGCGACTTTTATTGACATTCTATATAAATGGTGGTGCATCATGAGCGTCAAAACGCCTTTCAAAGGAGATCGTTTCCGAGATGAATTTCAGAGACCAATTTCTGATGAGTGCCATATAAATTCCGAGTTTCTGGAAAAATTTCTTTTTCAGCTCGATTACTGGAAAGAAACTTCTTCAACAGGCATGCTTAAAACAAAGGATACACTATTGGCTATCAGTCATACAACTCATGATATAATGGAGATGTCAAAATATTGCATTCATGAGCTGAAATTTAAATACTTTCTTCCAGGAAAAATTCAAACTGGTGCCCGGGAGGCAAGATTTGAAAAATACAGGTCTTTAGCTGGATCGCAGTATTTAGTATCTGTAAAACAAGTTTATGAAGCAGAAACGAAATTACGTCTTCAGAACTTCCTACCCCTTACTCTGAATTCTAACACATATGGAAGAATAAAAATCAGCAACACTGAGAACAGCATCGAAGTTGATGAGTGTTGTACAAAATTTGACATAAATATTACAGAAAATTATTTTGAAAATGCTGAAACTTTCCTACCAGTATTAACATATCTGTCAGGTTATTGTGCAAGAGCTGCTCTAAAAAAATTTAAATTCAATTCCGGTTTTAAAATTTTAGTTACAGTAAAGTATTGGAAAGTAATCAAAATTATGCCTTGATTAAAAGTATGAGCCGATGAGGATTATTATGCCCCCAAGCCAATGTTGTTACTGTAATAATATATAACTACATAACAGTTCAAAAACTGCTCTCAGTGGACAACGAACAAAATTTCTATAAAGTCAGAGACAAATAGCGCTGAAAATAACTTTACAGAATTTGAAAGACGTTGATATAGAATGTGAAGTCGGTTATTAGGCTGAAATGATAATAAAATATTTAGTAATGGCAGCAACAAATTCTTTATTAAACAATTATTGCAAAAAATGAATATGCCTAAGCCTGTAGTTAAAAGGCGCAAATTAGAAACTGTTCTAAACAAAATTTGAATTTTTACCTGCTTCAGAGAATTCATGCGTTTCTACATATCTGCATGCATCAAAAGTTATTCATATACATAAACATGTTAAAAATCATGAAATTCTCTTTCTCCTCCCCCAAATATATTATTTTTAATTATTATATAAAATATATTATATTTCATGCATGCGTACATATGCATACACATATTTATGTGTATACATATTTATGTAAGTTAAATGTCATGAAAATCTGTTTTCATGTTTTCCCTCGCTTTAGAATGGATTAATTGCTCTTTTTTATTATACAGCATTGCTTTCTTATGCTGTCTTTAGAAAGAATTTAAATTTTAGTCGTTATGAAATATCATGGCATACATTTTTATTTGATGAAATGCAGTATATGAAAAAAGAATATTTATTGTTCACAGTTTATAGACAGTTTTGAATTATTCTGAATTGACTGCAAACGCAATTTCGATGATTTTCTCCTTTGTCTTCTTTTCCCCTATTCGAACAATCCTTCCTCTTTGAACTGACTGACTTGAAAATAAGCATGTACATATTATTTAAAGCATTTCTGTATTAATTGTTTAGAAGTGTAATGTATAATTTAGTGCATCTTAAGGGCATTATATTTTAGTAGTTTCATTCGACAGTATTAATGCAATGATAATTGTCTTTCTCATTTGTTGTTGTTCAGCATCCCAGTTGTTACATTTATATTCCACATAAAATTACTAAATCATGTTATAAAATTTTCCTGTTTCAGAGGTTTCCTATTTAGATCTATATCAAACCTCTATCTGAGATTTGGTATTTTCTATTTAGAATGCAAAATAATATGTAATTCTCTCTGTAAATTAATGTCTCATAATTATGAAAACTTATTTAAATAGTTGCAAGGTTAGTGTTACTTTTTCAATTCTAAGTATTTATTATTGTTATTATTATTATTATTCGGCAACATATCTAAAAAACAAGGCATATTATTTACGCTTATCAAAGATGTTTATGTTCGCTTACGCGTCAAAATAAACTATTACGCTACCAGCGTATCACGGACTCTTAAGAGACTAATAAAAATATTCTAAAGCATTCATTTATTTGCTGAAAAGATGTTTAGGACTTAAATAAAATATCATTCATGTAAATAACAAGTACTTTAATGAACCTAACTAACTACACGCACATATTTTGCTAAATCTATCAATTGTTTTGTTGCCACTTCCCAGAAACTAATGTACCAATAATTATTAGTGGCCAAACGACATTAAGAAAAAAATTAAATTAAATTACAGCACGTATAAAATAAAAAGTACATTCACTTTAAATCCAACATCCTCTCACCTTAAGTTGTTGGGAAACAACTTAACGTACTAGAAATGTTAAAAAAAACTTAAAATTAAAAGGAAAAACATAAAAGACCTAAGTTAAAGTCCAAACATTCATATAGTCTAGTCTTTGGATAGGCCTGACTTCTCTTCCACGTCTGGTTTTTAAGGAGAATACTTCTAACCAAATTTCTGTGTCACTGGTGCTGCATTTGATGGATGAAGGGGCAAATCGCTTTCATCATATGAATAATTTTTCAAACAAGAAATTGGAGAACAAAAGCTTGGCTCCTCCATATATTTCATATACTAAAATTAGTTCCTGCTGTCCATAAATCTGATCTCGAATAATCAGTCACTGAGAAAGGACCTGCTTCAGCATTTATAACTTCTGGTGCCATTTATGCTATATTTTCACCTTTCTCAGAATCATATAAGTTGTAAACCAAATAGAGACCTCCAAAACAGAATACGAAGTCAGTTATTGCAAGTCTAGGAGAGGAGGCTGCATACTGGATATCTAATAAAATATTGTCAGTCTTTAAATCCCTGTGAGTAATATCATTTTGAAGCAAGTGCACTAGAGCTTCCGAATGCTGAGTAAACAGTAGCAATGCTGCGTAACCAGAGACACCCATTCTTTTCAATTACAATTGTATCTCTTCATAATAAGGAACAGAGTCATATTTCTACCAGATCCATCACTCAGAAGACGAACAGGAAGGGCTAATGGATAGTTAGTAACAGAACCAGGAAGCAAAGATGTTTGATCAGCAAAAGCAAAATGCATTTCAGCTATATTTGCATGAGGCCCCAATTTCTTTTTCCTGACTTTATATTTTGTCAGTTCACACAAGGAAAATTCCCCAATAATTCGTGAAAACTTTGCATTTCGACAATTAAAGATAAATCTTTTTACCCAAGCAATCAACTGTATCATTTTATCATAGCTTGAAAAATATTAATAGTACCAATTTGATCCGCAATGTCTGCATCCATTATTTTTCTTTTTATCAGTTTTGCAGCTACAAGTATTTGGACAACTTAGAGAACAGACAGAAGAATGCTCATGAGATTTTGTTTTTCTCTTTTACTTAGCTACAGACTTTCATCAAAATTTTGTTCTGTGATGGACCAGTTAGATGAGGGTTCTAATAACCAAGTGCGTCCCTCCAACCATTTGCTTGATAACACTTCTCTAGCAGAACATCCTCGAGAAGGCAAATCAGCTGGATTCTGGATCCCAGGAAGGTGTTTCCATGCAAGATAATCCGTTAAACTATTTATTTTATTCACTCTGTTCTTCACAAATACTGCCCAAGATTCTTTACACTGAATCCACCCTCAGACAACCGTACAGTCAGTCCAATAATGCTGTTCTACACCTTTCCATTGAAGCCCTTGCAGAATAGATGCACACAAACGAGCTCCCACCATAGCAGCCATCAGCTCCAATCAAGGGATAGTCATGGGTTTTACAGAACACTCTAGCTTTGGCCACTAAGAGATGAACTTGGACATTCTCCGATGTATCCACACGAATGTAAACAGCTGCCGCGAAGGCTGAATGATTAGCATCACAAAACGTATGCAGAGAAATCTTTTGTCTACTTGAATCAATTGAAAAACATTGTGATACGGTCACTTCCTTCAGCAAATGAAGTTCTGAAAACCAGCTCATAAATTCTTCTTTTGTATTAGCATTGACTTCAGAGTCTCAAGGTATCTTTTCTTTCCACATCTTTTGCAATAACAATTTAGGTATCAGCAAAATAGGACATAATATACCAACAGAATCAAATATCTTGTAACGGCATAAAATATAAATAATTAGTTTGAAGGTAACTCACAATATTTTAATACTCATAATACTTTAATAATTATAAATGTTTACTTTGTATATCATTTTATTATCGTTTTGGGCAACAGTTTTTATCTTTAGAATTCGATTTGTTTTTAGTCCAAAGGGATTTAGTCCCGAATTACTATTATTTACCCGTTTTGGCATTTTGAGTCGGAAACAAAAAGGCGTTGAATCACTTTTCAATTTAGTGCTTATGTTTCTTTGTCAGTTAATGGAATTGTATTGGTTGGCTACTGGAATTTTTGGAATTGTATTATGTTGGTTATTGGAATTGTATTATGTTGGTTATTGGAATTGTACTGGGTTGATTATTGGAATTGTATTGGGTTTAGTTTAATGTTTGTTTCGTTCGGCAAATTATCATATCATTAAATAAAATCCCTTTGGACGTAATCTAAAATCTGAATCCTTTCAGATTTTTTTTTATTAAAAATAGAAGATGCGATTTTTCTGACTACGGAGCTGGTGAATAAAAATTATATTTGATGTTGATATGGTAATCTTTTTATTTTATAGTAAGATTTTATTTGCATTGTATTACATGGTACTAACTGAAGATCCATAATAGGCGTACAATTCATAATTGTTATATTTAGTGACTCAAGAGGGTTCAACTTGTTTATTTAACATGACTACAGAAAAAGTAACAGAAGCAACTGCGTTAATGCATGCCGAAGAGAATAAAGTAAGCATTAAAATTCCACCGTTTTGGTGTGAAAAACCCGACATTTGGTTTTTCCAAGTGGAAGCCCAATTTGAAATAAATAAAATCACAACTGAAGAGACTAAATTCAACTATTAGATATCGCAGCTTGAACCGAAGTATGTTGAAAACATATGGGACATTATTAAAGATGCTAAGCCTAATAAATATTCTATGGCGAAAGAAAGACTTTTAAATGTTTTCAAAGAAAGTAAAAATAAGAGAATTCACCGTTTGATAACTGGATTAGATCTCGGAGATTATAAACCAAGTCAACTTTTGCTGCAAATGAAAAGTCTAGCCGCAGACGATTTTCTGGGAAAAAGTTCTAAAATCGTTATGGTTGGATAAGATGCCTGATTTTGTAAAGAATATTCTTCTCGTCAGTGACGAAAATTTAGAGAAATTGTCCATGATGGCTGACAAAATTCATGATATGAAGTCTGGAAAAGAAATTTATGCTGTTTCGCCAAACGTGCCAAATGATGTTCTATTTGCAAGAATAGCTGCCTTAGAACAAAAAATTGACTCAGTGCAAATAAGTAATCGTTCTAGACCAAGATTTAGATATCATCACCCGAATACATCTCGGAGTCGTAGCCGTTCGAAAAACAGATTTAATCCGAAAGGTAAACATTGTTTTTTTCATTTTAAGTTTGGTGATCGTTGTCGACCTGAGAAATGTTATTCGCCATGTGCTTGGCCAGAGAAGTCGGAAAACTCCATACAGCAACAGGATTAGCGGCTACTACTGTTGCTGGTATCAACAACAGCCGCAAGTTTCGTTTATTTGTGAAAGACAAAAACACAGGACTGCGGTTCTTAGTAGATTCAGGTACTAATGTTAGTCTCATTCCTGCGACTAAACGTAATACGAAAGTAGATTATTTTAAATTATACGCAGCTAATGGAACGGAAATTCCTACTTATGGAATTAAAATTTTAACTTTAAATTTAGGACTTAGAAGAAAATTTCAATTTCCGTTTATATTAGCTAAAGTTGATAAAGCTGTTATAGGAGCTGATTTTCTAAGTAAATTTAAACTTTTAGTTGACATTCACAATAAGAAATTAATTGATGGGATAAATAACCTATCTGTTCGAAGTAATGTGACAACAGTGTTTTCTGATCCTGCTATTCGTACTCTAGATAAAAATTCTAAATACGCTAATTTTTTACAACAATATCCAGATTTAACAAAACCGAATTTATCAGTATAAACATTTAAGCATGGTGTTGAGCATTATATTACAACTAGAGGACAACCTGTTTATACCAGAGCTAGACAACTGGATCCCAAACGATTACAAATAGCAAAACAGGAATTCCAATATATGTTAGAAAATGATATTATTCGTCGCTCTAAATCACAATGGGCCAGTCCTCTTCAAATGGTTCCAAAAAAAAAGATGGTTCTTTTCGACCTTGCGGGGATTATCGACGTTTGAATGTACAAACAATACCAGATCGTTATCCTATACCCCGATTAGAAGATTTAACCACATCTTAAAAATACTCGAATATTTTCTAAAATTGATTTGCATAAAGCATATTTTCAAATTCCTATTAATGAAAATGATAAGCCAAAAACTGCCATTATAACTCCTTTCGGACTATATGAATTTAACGTCATGAGTTTCGGGTTACGTAACGCCCCTTCTACATTTCAGAGATTTATTGATGAAGTATTTAGAGGACTAAATTTTGTTTTTCCATATTTGGATGATGTTTTAATTGCGTCAAATAATGAACAGGAACACAAAAAGCATTTAAAATTGGTTTTTGACAGATTACAAAAATATGGATTGAGACTTAATATTTCTGAATCTGTTTTTGGAGTCAATGAATTGGAATTTTTAGGCTTTCTAATTACACCTGAGGGATCAAAACCTCTTCCTGACAAAGTAAAAGCTATTCTGAATGTTAAATTGCCTGACACTGTTCATCAACTACTAACCTTTCTCGGAAGGATTAATTTCTACCGTCGTTTCTTGAAAAACGCCGCTAGTACTCAAGCTGTTTTACACGACTACCTAAAAGGCGAAAAAAAAAGAGATAATCGGAAAATAACTTGGACGGATGAGGCAATTGAAAAATTTGAAGAATGTAAACAAGCTATAGCAAATGTTGCTCTTCTCTGTCACCCCGATTCAGACTTACCTTTTTCGTTGTGCACAAATGCTTCGGATTCGGCAGTCGGTTCAGTTTTACAACAATTTGAAAATGGTAGTTCGAAACCAATCGGATTTTTTTAAAAGAAACTAAACTCTACACAGAAAACTTCTAGTACATATGATCGTGACCTACTCGCAATTTATCTTTCCATTAAATATTTCAAACATTTATTAGAAGGACGAAAATTCATAGTGTATACTGACCACAAACCCTTAATATATGCATTTTCACAAAAACCAGATAAAGCATCTCCAAGACAAATTAGGTACAGACATTAGGTACATTACATGAGAAAATAACGTAGTAGAGGATACATTATCCAGAATAGAAGAAATCAACTTAATAAATTATGACGAAACTGCTGAAGAACAAGAGCGGGATGACGAATTTAAAGCATTGCGGAAATCTACAAATTTGACATTTAAACAGTTTTTCCTTCCATCTGGAAAAAGATTATGGTGTGATACTTCAACACAGCATGTTAGACCTTACATACCCAAGAGTTATCGTATGAAAATATTTCATCAATTTCACGGATTATCCCATCCTGGAATCAAATCAACAGTAAAATTAATCTCTTCAAAATTTATTTGGTTAAATATCAAAAACGATGTTCAGCATTAGGCGAAATCTTGTATTCCATATCAAAAATCTAAAATATCCCGGCATACGAAATCAATAATCGGCGAATATCAAAAGCCATCAGAAAGATTTCGAGAAGTACACATTGATCTTGTTGGTCCATTAGCACCATCAAATGGTAACACCTACTGTCTAACATGTATAGATAGATACACAAATTGGATGGAAGCTATTCCGCTTGAAAACATATCAGCAGAAACTGTAGCGAACGCTTTCTATAGCAATTGGATAGCAAGATTTGGAATACCTTTGCATCTAATAACTGATTGAGGAACTCAATTTTCATCTGAAGTATTTCAAACCCTGTCAAGAATCTGCGGCATTAAACTTTCACACGCTACAGCCTATCACCCGCAGTGCAACGGCAAGGTAGAACGACTCCATACTCGTAGATCAATAAAGGCTGCTTTAAAAGCCCATAATAATAAAATTTGGAGTGAAACATTACCTACGGTTCTTTTAGGCCTCCGAACAGCAATCCGCAACGATACTAACTACACTATAGAGGAAATAGTATATGGAGAAAATATTAAAATTCCTGGAGAATTCTTTGAAGAAAAAATAAGTCCTACACCACCTGGAACTTTTATACAAAAGCATACGGAACTGATTCTGCCGAAAGAAATACAACAGAAAGGTGTCCCTAAATTATTAGTACATAAAGATTCAGGATCAACATCCCATGTTTATCTTCGCATTGACAGAGTTCGGAAGCAACTCGAACCCCCATATGAAGGTCTGTATTTGGTTATCAATCGTTCACCTAAATATTTTACTCTCAGGATAAAGAATAAAGAAGTAAATGTATCGATAGACAGAATGAAGCCAGCATATATTCTATCACAACAAACCCCTGAACAAGAGAAACCTACAACTCCAAATTGTGTAAGCAATGCACCTACGCCGATTGAAATTCAAACCAAAATAACTGTGGCTTAACCTAAAATCAAATCACCTTTAAGACAATTCTTGAACTGGTAGAATTCTTAAGACACCATTGCGATTCAAAAACTGATATTTTATTTATACATAAATGTTGTTATTATTTTGATGATGAGCACTATTACTTCTTCCAATCTTTCTAACGTAACGTTCGTTACTGGAAGGGGAGTGAATGTAACGGCATAAAATATAAATAATTAGTTTGAAAGTAACTCACAATATTTTAATATTCATAATACTTTAATAATTAGAAATGTTTACTTTGCATATTATTTTATTATCGTTTTTGGCAACAGTTTTTATGTTTAGAATTCGATTTGTTTTATTAAAAATAGTAGATGAGATTTTTCCGACTACGGAGCTGGTGAATAAAAATTATATTTGATGTTGATATGGTAATCTTTTTATTTTATACTAAGATTTTATTTGCATTGTATTACGTGGTATTAACTGAAGACCCATAATAGGCGTACAATTCATAATTGTTATAATCTTATGAGTGACGGAAAGAATTGTTCTTTTGGGAAAAGTTTCAAATTTACAGCTGTCTAACCAGTCCAGATTTATCATCAGCATATTCTTTTTTCTATCCCATAAAAGTTCTAATACAGAAGTAAGTGATTGAGGACCATTATCATTGGT
Source organism: Stegodyphus mimosarum (assembly GCA_000611955.2). NCBI lineage: Eukaryota > Metazoa > Arthropoda > Arachnida > Araneae > Eresidae > Stegodyphus > Stegodyphus mimosarum. The sequence continues at coordinate 1,044,091 of KK115555.1, forward strand.
GTACTGCCAACCTCTTAAATTGAATTTTCTTTCACTCAGTATGGCTTGAGACGTCTCAATGAAGGGTAATATATCCCATGTATCATTTAATCTCGTTACTGAATTATCAAAGTAGAAACTCGAAAGAAGAATCTTAACATAATTTTGATTATATCCGGCATCATTCAAATATTTTCCCAAATGATAATCCAAAACTGCTCCCAAAAGAAAAGGGCTGCTCTTTACACCAAAGACCAATTTGTTGTGTTTCATTACCTTAATTTCTTTACAGTCGCTATCATGCCACCAGAAAAATCTCAAACAGTTTCGTTCTTCCGGCCGAACGCTTACTTGCAAAAAGGCCTTTTCAATATCTGCAATAACACTATATTTAAATTCTCTAAATCTTAGAAGGAGACTTGGAATATTTTCAAGAGACTGTAAGAATTAAGGATGATGGGCGGTACGAATTTGCCTTACCGTGGAAAGACGATCATTTGCCTCTCCCCACCAACAAAGATATAGCGATAAGAAGACTTGAAGGTCTCAACAAAAAGGCTGAATTCAAAAAAAATGCACCAGTCTTCAGTCTAATAAATTGGGACCGGATTCTAGGCACTGTTCAACGCTGTAGATCCAATTTGCCTAGCAGACGCGTCGAACACTGGACGTACTTTGATAGTGCCGTGTTCCTTGACTATAGGTCGGTGAGGAAGAAAGTGCTGGTGTGAAACGTGCACATCTGAGACATCATCTATTATTCCCAATTCAGTCCATAGTTTAAAGATATCATCATAGGTCTCAAATAATTTTTCTGAATTCAGCCTTTTTCTTGAGTCTTCTTATCGCTATATCATTCTTGGTGCGGAGAGGCAAATGATCGTCTTTCCACGGTAAGGCAACTTCGTACCGACCATCATCCTTAATTCTTAGTCTCGAAAATATTTCTTCCTAAGAAGTTCCTTTTCTTTTCGTGATTTTACTTCGACTGGACCGAATATTCCTATGATGTCTAAAGAAAAATGGTTAACACGCAAACATTGTTATAATCGTCATCGCCGTATCTTCCCTTTCAGCATTCACTGGCGTTTTTTCGATCAGTGTCCAGCCCAGATAAGTTTCTATGGTTACAATACCACTAGAAAGTACTCTTTTTCTCTCGGTGAAACGTCGACCAACCACATCTGCACCAATTAAAAGATCAATAGGCCCTGATGAACCTTAGTGTCATAAAATGGTATATTCAAGGACTGGAGCTGTTTAATCCATGGCCCATTTAAGGCAGAAGGTACTGCATCACAAATTGTATCTTGCTTACAAACAACAAAAGTACAAGTAAAATTATCGTCTGAACTCTTAAGCTTAATTTTGTAGACATTATGTAAATTTTCAGGTGTTTGGTTTCCTCCAAACAGGACTTGGCTCAAAATCTGTTGTCACCTCTCCAAGGTTCCGGGAAAAGAGTTCAACCCCGGCCCCAGTACTGCGGGGGGAAAGACCGGCAGTGCGATTAAGTTCGCGGAGCGGGGAATGCTGAGAGATTTATCTAGAAGGTATTAGGCCTAGAGTAGAAATTAAATCCTTCTTTAAATATGATTTTTGAGATCCTGTATCATACAAAGCTCGAACACAAATTGTACAATTACTTCCAGTTCATTTTACCTTCAGGGTTTGCAAAAGTACTTGTGGTGCGTTGCTAACACTAGAAATATTCACAGAACTTTCTTCCTTGCTAATTTCTTTTTCAATGCTGTTTAACATAGGCTTCTTAACATTTGTTTTATTTTTCAGCAATTCTAAACACATAACTATGCTGTGATTTTTATGGCAAATTGCACATTTAATAGAACTTCTGCATTTATTTGCACAGTGACCAGCTTTTAAACAGAGAAAGCAGTGCCTTCATCTTTTAAAAGCTTTTGCGTTTCTGAAAATGGAATTTGTTTAGCCTTAAAACAATTAAATGAATCATGTTTTCCGCTGCAAAACACACACTTCTTAGCGGGAGAATCAGCACTCAACAAACTTGCTGCTGTTGATGGTCGTTCGTGAGTAGTTTTAATAGATTTAATTCCACAGGTCACTTCATTCTTCAAACAAAACCAGCCATAGCTACGCTTACGCATTCTTCGGATTCTACTTCTGATTTCAAAAATTTTAATAAACTGTCCAGTCTACATTTTGGGTCTCGACCATGGTCAGCATTTGCCCCTCTTTGATAGGCTCTTAAGAAATCCTCAGGTAAGCAAGATTCAACTAAAGGATAAAGAAGTGCAGCACTTTTACCTGTAGTGACACCAAGGGTTTCCAGAGCTCGAATTTGTTGTTCCAAATTATCATATAATGCACATAAGTTATTAGAGGAATTACTGGAATTTGCATTTCTCGGGACCAATTTTAACAATTCTCTCACATAAACTTCCACTTGCAAATCATTTCGACCAAAACGAGCCTTCAAACATTCTATGGCCTTCGGATAATTAGCAGCTGTAGGGGGGGAAATTTTCTATAATCTCCCTTGTAAGCGAACCCTCAACAGTCGTTTGTAATAAATATTGAAATTTATCACTGTCAGAAACCATAGTACCTTTGTCAGTTTTTGCGAACTGACTCCAAACAAATAACCATTCCTTAATTTCACCATCAAATTTTCATAATTCAAGCTTTGGAAGTTTAAATGTATGTTTGCATGCATTCTCATTAACAGATTCATTCAAAATTAAAATTGAAGTACTTACGTTTTGTAGATTCTGAAGAATACCTTTCACTTTAGTTTCGATTTTGACGGCCTTGTCACGATAATCTTCAGCAGCATCAAATTCTGCTTCAGTTCGTTTTTGGACAATGTGCTAAGACAACGTATATGCGTTATCTTCCAAACTCTAAGCTTTCGAAACAAAAACGTGAAGCTCGGTCTGTAATTCAGAAGAATCTATTTCACTTTTCTTCAAAATTTCTTCTAAAACGTTGAAGGATTTTGTAAAAGCAGGTCTATGAATTTTCCTTTCAAGCTTAATAGCTTCTTTACCTTCCATTTTATACTTTAGAATTCCAAACTAACGTCTCTTAAGTCCCGCCGCGGGTACCAATAAAATGTTCGCTTACGCGTCAAAATAAACTACTACGCGACCAGCATATCACGGACTCTTAAGAGACTAATAAAAATATTCTAAAGCATTCATTTATTTGCTGAAAAGATGTTTAGGACTTAAATATCATTCATGTAAATAGCAACTTCTTTAATAAAACTAAATATTTACACTCACATATTTTGCTAATTCTATCAATTGCTTTGTTGCCACTTCCAAGAAACTAAAGTAACAATAATTATTAGTGGCCAAACGACATTAAGTAAAAAATTAAATTAAATTATAGCACGTATAAAATAAAAATTACATTCACTTTATAAATCCAACAGTTTAGTAGTCAAGGCATAAATCGTGGCAAGTATAATTACTACGAGCCTTGACTAATAAACATCTTTGATGAATTATATTTGTCTTCAATTAATGATTTTATGTTGCTACATGATTCCAGTCAAAATATCTTCTTAATTTAAATGAGTTAGGGATTATATTAATTTTTTAGGATTTTTATCTATATCCTGCCTTCATGTTTTATATCATCTTTCTGTTTAATTATTGCTTACAAATAAAATTCCAATTCATTAAATGTGAAGTGTCTTTTGTTAATAAGAGTTTCTCAGCAATTAAATTTGCTAAAATCAGTTAAGATAACTTCTAATCGAATTAAAATTCTATTTATTCCTATCAAAAACATTCTAAAAACAAAAATCTCTGTTCTTCACATTCTAATGAAAACAGGGTATTTTCCAGATTTATAAAGGATGAGAATTAAATATGGAAATTTAAGTTCAATTTATTAAGCCTGTGAAATTGATTAAGCCTGTGAAATTGATATTTAAGAAGGCATCCTTAGGCTGCTATCACACGGCCGTTTGTTTCGGAAGGACAACTGTTTGGAACAACTTTCTGCCTTGTCATGTGATATACAACAGCCAATCACCATAGATCACTTTGGGGTTAACATATAAAGGGGAAACTGGTTCTACGCGAGGGCTACCAAAATTAGCTATTTTTAGAGTGATGAAGGATTCGAAACTGACCGCTGATTGGTTGAAAAGGAACAACCTGCAATTTTTTCCGAATGGAAGGAAAAAATCGCGCGTCTTTCTTTCAATAGAAAACCAGACAGAAAAGTTGTCCGAAACAGTTGTTCGTGTGAAGCAAACGCCGTGTTATATGGGCCTTAGTTAGCGAGGACGAAAGTATTCCTACTGCAGTGACGTCATGGAAATATCGACTAGTTTTCCCTGGCAAATAGAAGTCGGCATGCCCCACTTTTGCCCAAAGCGTATGTATAGTATGTACTATCCCCAAAGCGTATGTATGTACTATACATACGCTTTGGGGAGGAAATAGGCATATTTTAACTTTGCTGTCAAGTTGAGCATATGCGGCGCTAATAACTGCCATTACCTCGACAAATAGTTAAGCCGTAAATAAACCAATGTAAGTGCACTTTGTTGAAAAATTAACCTCCACTTTTCTTTATTTAATACCCCCACTAATCACACATGAAGTTTGTTGCTTCAAGAATTATATTTGGCACATGCATAAACCCTCACATTGCAAAATACACATCACGATAATAGTTCGTCCCTCTCTCTGTATGCGCTAGCCATACTGTTGAGTACTAATTGTATGTTTTTGAAATGATTAATACACAGTCCAGTCACATTAATGTGACCATCTGTCAAAAGCCAGAATAACCACCTTTCGCAGAGCGGACTGCTGCGAGACGTGCAGGAAGAGAGTCACATAAGTCCCTGAACGTGTTCTCTGGGATGTTGAGCCATGCCGACTCTAATGCCGTGGCCAGCTGCGCTAGATTACGCGGTTGAGGATCCATGGCGCGAACAACTCGATCGAGATGGTCCCACAGATGCTCGATTAGGTTTAAGTCAGGTGAGTTTGCTGGCCAGGGGAGGACGGTAAACTCATCCTGGTGCTCTTCGAACCACGCACGTACACTGGCAGCTGTATGGCACCTCGCATTGTCCTGCTGGAAGATGCCATCATCCTGAGGAAAAACAATGCGCATGTAGGGGTGAACATGGTCCGCAAGGACAGATGCGTACTTGTATTGATCCATTGTGCCTTCCACAATGATCAGTGAACCTAGAGAATGCCAGGAAAACATTCCCCAGACCATAATGCTCCCGCCTCCAGCTTGGACCGTTCCGGCAATGGTTGCAGGGTGGTTCCTTTCAGAGGTTTCACGCCTTATACGCCAACGTCCATCTGTCCGATGGAGCATAAAACGCGATTCATCCGAAAACGCAACCTGTCGCCACTCAGTGGACGTCCAGCTGCTGTACTGGCGTGCAAATTCTAGCCTTCGCCGTCGATGAACAGCAGTCAGCATAGGTGCACGAACCAGGCGTCTGCTTCGGAGGCCCAGACGCAGCAATGTTCGCTGAATAGTACTTTGGGAGACACTTTTGGTAGCCCCTTGGTTCATTTTGGTGGTCAGTTGCTCAACGGTAGCCCGTCTATCTGCCCGAACGCATCTCCGCAACCGTCGTTCGCCTCTGTCATCTATGGCCCGTGGTGCACCACATTTGCCACGTCGCTGATTTTGGACAGTCCCATTTTGCCATGCACGGTACACTTTTACCACGGCGGCACGCGAACAGTTCACAAACTCAGCTGTTTCGGAAATGCTTCCACCCTTGGCCCGAAAGCCAATGATCATGCCCTTTGGAAGTCGGATAAATCGCTTCTTTTCTGCATTACGCCAACGATTGAAATGTTTTCCGAAGCCCTCACACACCCTTTATATACGCTCAACTGCACTGTACTGCCACCTGCCTTCTGTGATTGGTTATTTAACTCTGACATGGAATGTTGAGTACTAATTGTATGTTTTTGAAATGATTAATATGTTTCCAACGCATTGGCGATATCTTGTTCTTGGCGCCGGTCTTGGCGCATATTGGGTAGAACGCCACTCTTGTAAAACTACGCACTTGCAGTTTTGATTTCGGCTGTAGAGGCACGCAACGCATTTAGACACTTCAATAAATAGTTAAATTCAATTGTTTATTGTTTGGCTGATCATCGTAACCACATCGCAATCGCATCGCAAACATTTTTTGGTCAACGTTGAGCGAAGGATATTATTTGAAAACCTATGGATTACCTCAGTCTGGACTGACAAACAATCCGCACGTTCGAAAGAGGTTAGTAAGTAAAATTTGACTTACTTATCAATATGTCTGAATTAAAGGCTGCTAAAACAAATAAAAAGAGTGTAAAATCTAATATATCAAGGTTTAATGAAAAAGTAAAATCAACTATTGAAGAAGCAGATGCAGCGTTACTACACTTATATGAATCTAAAATCTCATATTTTCAAGCAGAAGTAAAACATGTTTTTGATTCTATATTCTCGCATTCTGATGATACAGACATTGACGCGTTCGTAACAGAGAAGGAAACTATACTAGACAATTTAGATGAAATTAATTTGATAATCAAAAGAAAACATTTAAAATCCAGTACTGTAAAAATTAATACCAACGAGAACATTTCGCCTAAAGACATTTCTGTTTCCGAAGTAAAATTACCAAAGTTATCGCTTCCCACATTTAGTGGAAAAATAGAAGAGTGGATCGAATTTGAAGATTTATTTTCCGCAGCAGTTCTTAAGAACAAAACTATAACTAACGCGCAAAAATTACAATATTTGAAAAGTTCTTGTAAGTCAGATGCCTTAGACATTGTTCATTCTATATCCATTTGCGACGCGAATTACGATATCGCGTGGAATTTATTAGTTGAACTCTACTCAAATAAAAAAGATCTGATAAATTCAGTAATTAAAAGGTTACTTTCCTTACCGCAGACATCTGATTCAGACTCTTCGCTTTTAAAATTTGTTGACAATATAAATGAGTGCATAAGATCTTTGAAAGTGTTAGAACAAAATGTAAATGTTTCAGCGATACGCTAATTCTTTATGTATTAGTCGAAAAGCTCGACAAAAATACGAGAAGCTGGTGGGAAAGATCGCTGAAGAAGGATGAAATAGAAACAACAGAACAGTTAACATCCTTTTTAAAAGAACATTCGCGCACTTTGCAGCATAACAAACCTCTAAATCGCGAAACGAAGCGTTCCTTTAATTCAAAAGTGTTGACGTCTCTTTCAGAAAATTCGAAAACTTGTTCTTACTACAAAAGTGATCATATATTGTTGAAATGTAACCAATTTTTAAATTTACCGGTTAAAAAACGGTTTAATTTTGTAAAAGCAAAAAAACTCTGCTTTAATTGTTTATCATCGCTTCATACGATTAATTCTTGTAAAAGCATTAACGTGTGCAAAAAATGCCGTAAATGTCATCATACATTATTGCATCTAGAAAGAGAAGATTGGGAAATCCCCAACGCAGCATCATCGAATTCGTGTAATGTAAACCCTAATTTGAGCAAAGGTCTTTCGCCAGATGCTAATGTGTTTACTCCTTCTACCGAGAATTACAGCACTGACGCCAGTGGAAATAAACAACCCACTTCTAATAGCAGCTCAGCAATGACTACGACTTCCGGTTTTAATAAACAAGTTATACTTTCCACAGCTATAATTCACGTTAAAAATGGGAGTTACATTGCCTGCCGTACTTTGACTAACAACGGCAGCCAAAATAATTTTATCTCGAGGGAATGTGTTCAATCATTAAACCTAAGAGGAAAAAGAATAAATGCCTCTGTATCA
>KK115556.1:0-14971 GCA_000611955.2 Stegodyphus mimosarum
CGTTGAACATTACCATAACTCAGGTCCAACTCTGAGGTAATCTCACGCACGGTTACTCGTCGAACCCTTTGGATGACTTCTTCAACACGTGCCGTGTTGATATCCGTCCTTGAAGAACTTGGACGGCCGCTCGCTTCCATATTGCGGTTTTCCACATGCTCCCCGCCCATTTGATAAGAACGACACCATTTCGCTACCTGTTGTCTACTGATTGCTTTGTCCCCGTATACCTCAACGATTTGTCTGTGAATTTCGGATGCGGCCACATTCTTGGCCCATAAGAATCGAATTACGGCTCGCACTTCTATGCGAGACCACTTTTCTAGACGTAGTGCCATTACTGTCGCTCTTAAGTGTCTGCGTACTGACGCTACTTACTCGTAGAACCGCTGTAGGACAACTAGCGCCATCTGTCAACCACGCTGGGTGGAAATATTCGCTCCACAATTATTACGTTTCAAATGCTTCTGCTTGTAAACTTTTTTTTGGATCAACCTACGTACTTATCTTGTTTCACTAATATACTAATGCTTTGCTCTCCCGGCCTCTTGTTTTGAGGGAGGGATGTAAAATACAAAAAATACGATGGCTTTGATCTACGCGAATAGCAACCTCTAATTAACTTTCTGCGATTTCAAAACCTTCCACCTAGACCAGTACTTTTCAGAACTCTCTCGCCTGTTATGTAACCGCTACTATAAGTAGCTCTACGCGCCATTTTTTGTCAGATTGCTTTCTGCTATTCCGTGCTATGCAAATGCTTTGCTCTGTCTCTTCGTTTTTCCTTTATTAAAAATATTTATGACCTCAAGTTCTAAATTTACTAGTATTACTATTTAAATTATTATCGAATATGTGATCGTCGTGTCATTAAATCAAATTCCTAATTTTTATTTCACAGTCCCGTCACTGGAAATTGTTGAGTGTTCATTGGAGTAAACTTTCGCACATCACTTGAAAAGAGCCTGTACACATCCATTGGAATTAGCAGCGGAGGTCTATCCTACCATTGTAATAATAAAAAGAAAAGTCTGATGTAAATGACCAGGAGGAATTTTAACGTCGTAGAAGTGTTGATCTATAACGAATAGGAAATTGGAGGCGAAGGCAGATTAAATCTTCATTTTTTATTTCCGCTTGTTGTGGCCACAATCAACTTGGCACATGAAATGTGCCTATTTCAAAATAGTTCACATTTCAGATCAATTTTAGTAAGAAAGAAGAAAGCAGCAGACAGCAGTCCAACTAGACAGAAGCGTAAAGAGCAAGTGCACGTTCAGGGTGAAATCGCAATTCAGACTGAGTTAGTTTTGGTTTACAATGCATTTTGATTGGACAGTTAATACTTCTGTAAAATTATTATTGGTTACGTTTCTTTTAGTTCCATTTACATCATCAGAATTATGTAAGAGTCATATGGCATGGATCAATCTAGAAATGACGCAGTGCGTAGAGAGGTTATTATTTTTAGAATTGAGAAGAGAAATTTACATTGTTAATTTAATCTTAGACATATTCTTTATTTTTCTTACATATATATGTTATATGTATATATATATATATATGTATATGTATATATATATACATACACTCACGTTTGTGAAAATTGCAACACCAAGAAGGAATCGTCATAATTGAATGCAATTTAATACACAGTTGAGTGGTAGTGGTACAAATAAATGATTAAATGTTCAAAGCAAACAAACAAGAACAAGAGATCAGAATCAGTATTTTGTGTGGCCACCACGCGCCGCAATAAGTGCTGCTACACGACGTGGCATGGAGTCAAACAAAGTTTGAATGTCTGACTGAGGAAGAGCATTCCATATCGTTTGTACGCGTACCCAAAGTTCGTCTGCAGACGCAACAGGACGAGGATCACGAGCAAGACGCCGACCAATGACATCCCACACATGTTCAATTGGCGACATATCCGGGGAACACGCAGGCCAAGGAAGAAGCTGTACCTGCTGCGCTGCAAAGAAGGATTTAACAATCCGAGCAGTATGAGGGCGGGCATTGTCCTGTTGAAATACAGCGCCTGGCAAGCTTTGAAGGAAGGGAACAGCTTCGGGCTGTAGAACTTCACGGATATACCGGTTGCTGTTCAGATTGCCCACAATTCGTAGCAATTGAGATCGTCTATGATATGCTATGGCGCCCCAGACCATAACTCCGGGTGTTCGTCCACTGTGGCGTTCGATAATGCACTCCGGAAGGTGGCGTTCACCGGCATAGCGTCTGACACGAATGCGGCCATCATGGTACCACAAATTAAAGCGGGATTCGTCAGAAAACACGACATGCTGCCAATCAGCACGCCAGTCTCTATGCTGATTGGCCCATTGTAGCCGCAGGCGGCGATGGTCGTGCGTTAGGGGGATCCTGTATAAAGGAGTCCGTGCGCGCAGTCCACACTGCAGCAGACGTCTACGAATTGATGAAGCACACAATGAAACACCTGTAGCTATTGACCACAGTGCTGCCAATTGTCTAGAGGAAGCTGTACGGTCCGTCCGCGCCATGCGGACCAGGTGTCTATCATCGCGAGCTGACGTCACATTTCGGGGTCCACTCCCGGATTTCCGAGTTGTCCGACACTCGTCCGTCCACTGCTTCCAAACGCGCATCACTGTGCTGCTGTTACGCTGCACACGAGAGGCTACTGCACGATACGACAATCCAGCTTCACGAAGGCCGATGATTCTCCCTCGTTCAAACTCTGTAAGTTGTTCAAATCTCGCTCTCTTTCGTCGACGAGGCATAAGTACAGATTGAGTTAACGTTTACCACTAGCAGATAACCACCGATAACCATACACGCCTCGCTACAGCCGTCTATTTATTCGGATCCATCAGCCGTTCAGAGGGCGCTGCTCAGCATACGCATGCGCTACGGATTTGCAATTCTAATCATTTGCATGTCATGCGCTACTTTGCATTTCCTGAAAATTTCAGCTCACTCGCGTAAGTCCTTCATGGTGTTGCAATTTTCACAAACGTGAGTGTGTATATATATATGTATATATATATATGTTTATATATATATATACACATATATATATATATATACATATAATATATATATATGTATGTTATATGTATATATATATACATATAACACACACACACACATATACATATATATATATATATATATGTGTGTGTGTGGTGTGTGTGATATTTGCCGTCGAGGGCCCGAATGTTGCCGTTGCGAGTGGAAGACAGCAGAACTGAAGACAAGAATTTCAATTTTAAAAACTCCACATCTTTACTCGATTAAAATGATGAAGACATTAAAATTGCATTTTTCTTTAGACGAAGATCACATATTCAATAAGGATTTAAATAGTAATACTACTAAATTTAGAACCTCGGCGTCATAGATATTTTTTAACAAAGGAAAGAAGAAGAGGCAGAGCAAAGCGTTTGTATAGCACGGAATGGCAGAAAGAAAATCTGGCATAAAATGGCGCGTAGATCTATTTATAGTAGAGGTTACATAACACGCTAGAGTGTTCTGGAATGTACTGGTTTAAGGGTGTTTCACATATCGGTTACAAACTTTTAGGAGAGATAGAATATATCTAGGGGATGGAAAATCTGATAGCAATGCACGATCGACAAGTCTTTCCTGGAGCAGTAACGAAAACACAAAACACAAGAAAGGGAACAGTATGAACAGGGTGAGAAAGCATATTCATTATGCTTAGTACAGCAGAAATAAAAAAATAAGAGCAAAAATAGACAAAGATGATCATCAAAAAATGTGTTCGAAATTTCGGCTCTGGATGCTGATGCAGGTCTAACATTTCCGACACATGGGAGATCTGATGTTCTGGAAAATACCGGCCATGTACCGGACTTCCCCAGCAGCTGCCACGATGCGTGTAATAAGTTCCTTAGCACTTCTAACAGGGTTTTGTACACTAGTGTCTTGATGTGCCCCCAGAGGAAGTGGTCAATGCAAGTAAGATCTGGCTATCTTGCTGGCCAATGCATCGGACCACCTCTGCCGATACAATGTTAAGGATACGTTTCGAACATAATTTCGAACACCTTCTTTGATGACGATCGTCTGTTTTTGTTCTTATTTCTTGGTTTCCGCTGCACAAAGCATAATAAACATATATTCTGACGATGTTTGTGTCCTTCATGTTCTTGTGCTTTGTGTTGCCTCTACCGCGCCAGGAAAGCGTTTCCAACCATGTTTTGCTACGTGCTTTTTAATAGTTTAGGTGTACTCCATCTCTCCTGAAAGTTTGTAACCGATTTACTGAAATACCCTGTATATATGTGTAAGATATTGCAAAATACGACAACTGCTTTAAGAATAATTGGCGACCTCAAAATTAACTATTCTAAATTTGGTGCTCTAAAGTCATCTGTTCTTTCAAATTCGAAATCCTTTCATGCTATATAACATTTTTTTTAGTTATGCGAGAATCCCATTTGAATGCATTTTAAATGCAATTTAGAATTAGTTTTGGAAAAAGTAGTCTTTTATTCTGTCCGTATGTACAAACGCCGTGCAAAAAAATTGTCCAAATGGATTCGGAAACAGTCGAAATGGATATTTCCGTTGAAATATGATACCCGAAGTGTTTCTTGATTACAATACTTCCTCTACGAAGTAAAAAATATGAAATGATACTAAATGATTTTTACTGAAATGCGTCCTGTGTAAGGGCCTAATGCAACAATCTTGAAAACATTTGTTTTCTTTTTGCAATTGGATAGAGTATAAGTTAAATATATTTTAATTTATGTAAATTATAAATATAATTAAACATAACATTAAAATTATTAAATTTGTAAGTTTATTATTATTGTAAATCGCTCACTTTGCTAGACCCTTGTTGAAAGATCTTGTGTCATGTGAAATAGCAGTTCTCTAGAAACTAGCTAATTATCAGACCGCGTGGAAGATAGAAATCTAATAAATATATTACATTAATTTGATGATAAATGCTATAATAAAATAACGAACGTAAAGTAAAGCGACAGCCTAGAAAGTTTGGAAGTGAGTTTAAGATATTTCTAATAATAGAAAAGATCAGTAACAAAGAAATTTATATTATGTGCTTTTATTTTTATAGAAATTGTGTTATTCATCCAAAAATTGGTGATATGTTTTTTAATGTACTTTTCTGATGACGGGTGTTAATTTACTTTAATATATGCATAGCGTTCCTTTCAAAATGGTTACTGTGATTTTTTTTTAAATAATTTAAAATAATTTATAAAGAAAATATATCCTCCGGTACTTTTAAATGTATTCTTCTTCCAAAATATTGCATAAAAACAAACTCTGGATTGAGATATATGCCGTTTCGCAAATATTCCTGTTTCATAACTCAAAAAACTTTGTGAAATGCATGGTATTAAAATTTCTAAGCGAAAAATAAAGAACATTATTGATCTGAAAAAGAAGAATAATCAGACATTACTTCTCAAACGGGAAGAAGACTCCAAACGAATACCGGAAAAATGTAGGAATTTTTTCTAGTGTCTTTAACGTAAATTCGTTGGTACTCTGACGTTTAACCTACGGATTATTGCATCTTTAGTCTCTTGAAACGTTAACCCACCTGATTGATTAACTCTGCAAAGTAGGGGAAGAGAAATGGAACCCCTGGAAGTCTTAAGAAAAGGTCTTCTATTATAGAAATCATAATGCATATTTATATTCCCAGAAAAAAAGTTATCAGATCGAACATTAAAAAAATATGATGCGTACACCACATGACTTCCTTGTACAGAATATTAAATTATACGCAATTTTTGTTACATTTCATTTAAACTTCTTTCCTCGAATTTCATTAGAGATATATTTCTCATTCAATTAATTTAGTTCTCACTTCGAGACAACGCAAAAATGCATGAAACCTCAAAATATCTCTAATAAAAATTGAAAAATACATAAAACATTGTTTTAACTGTATTTATATAAATAAATACAGTTAAAACAATTTAAAGAATAATTTTTATAATTAAAACTAGAGTTTATACGTTATCTTTGTTGTTTCGAAACTTAGTTTCTCTAGATTGGCAACAAATCCACTATTCTGGTAAGTTTCAAAAGTAAACAAATATGGCTGCTATGGTAACCAAACATTAAGTTTAGCCGCACTCAAACAACTTTAAATTGTCGATAATTCTACAATTATTGCATGCAGGATAACTAAAGGCATAAAAACATTAACCGGAAGGTAAAATACAACGTAATTCAATCATTTTTAAAGCAAAAAATGCGCAATTTACCAACATATAAGAATAAAAAAAAGCTGAGCTCACCGTGCAGAGTATCTATATTTATATTTGGTGCAACCGATTGCAATCAAAAAGGGAGGTATACAACTACATAGTATAGCAGTCCTATATACTAAATTTCACGTACGTACAGACGCCACGAAAAAATCTCTTCTGAATCCATTTTAAATCAATTTTATAATTCGTTTGAGGCAAAGGAGTCCTTTATTCTGTCCTTACGTTTAGATGTCACGCAAAAGCATCGTTAAATTTCATTAGATAGCTGTCAAATTGGATATTTTCTATATCCAATTTGACAGCTATCTAATATTTGAAATATCGTACCCAGCATTTTTCATGATTACTATACTTCCTTCACTTCGTACAAGGAAGTAAAAAGTACTCTTTACATTTTAAACATTAACTTGCATGGCCCCGAAACCGTTTTAACAGTGTATAAACCCTCTCGGTATAGTTACAACACTGTTGAGTAAAATAAACGTAACGAATTATGAAAAATATAGCACCATTATTACATTTCAAAATCTATCTGAAGTAACGTTGTATACTTTGCCATAAAATACAGCCTTGCCTGTTTTCGGTGTGATTCATAATGTCTTTCTTTTTAATTTTAACTTTCCATCCAATGAAATAACAGGTTTTCAATCAAGCGGTATCCAATTGTGGATTTTCTACAAAAAGTGAATTGAATTACTGTTAACAATCATTTTTTAGATTTTTTGCGAGTAGATAAATAAGCGTTCTTTTAGAAATACCAAAGAAACTGCAGTCAAGTTGTTCAGACTTCTTTTCACTCGCTCTTTCGCCATCAGAGGAATTCTTAAGACCACTCACTTCTTCCAGCACGTCACATTCATCTTCATCTTCTTCGCCTTTCTTCTTTTCTCTTTCCAGGCTCTGCTCATTTATCTAACTTTACAAATAATGAGTTTTAGGTAATTCGCACTTCTATCTGACAAAACTTACATAACTTGGGTGATATCATTCACCAGCATATGGCAACTTAACAAGATCGCTACTAACCATTATGCTAGATATTAGTTTAAGGTTTACGATAGAAGGTGATACATATTTAAATACAGAACGAGCTCATGATTCTAAATTATTTTGCAGCCTCTACAAATGAATAAAATTGGGATATTAACATTTATATCTTAGGATATTTAATAACAGTATACCGATATTTTTATCATTTCGTTCAGTATGAAATTGTATTATATTTTTAAGACGTACATGACATCTTAATTGAATACTAAATTTATTGAACAGCAAGTACACAGGTGCAGCTGTTTATGGGTTACAATTTGAGATTTTAAAATTGTTAAACCCTTCAAAAATATTTTATATTTTCAACAGGTGCATTTTGTATTTTGACGAAATAAAAAGTATCATTTACGGTAAATAGTTGTGAGCCTCTTTCCCAACGGATCCAGAGAAATAAATGCATAGTTAAGTCTTGAACAATAAGTCCTTCCTTAATAAGCTCATGCGTGACGATAACTTACAACAAAGTAATTTTATAGAAAGTATATTTATCTACTATTTATTTATATTGCTATTTTGAACAGCTCTGCCAGTGCCTCACATTTTAAACATATGATTTTTATATTCTATATTATGAAGACGTACCAGCGACCAGGAGGATAAGGCTACTAAATACAGATAATTCAACCTATGGGAGGTTGAGATCTCAGTAAACAGGCGGGCTGCAGAGACATCTTTACCGTTTTCCCTATGTGCAGTGTGAGTACTGGTCAGTCTAATTAGAAAATGCACCATGAAGGCATCCTTGTCCTCAAGAAGATAGCCTTAATGTGCTTTGCTTAATCTAATAAATCCAAATTTATAAAGTACATTCCTGGGGAAGTAATTCTTCAACAAGTAGGATTAGCGAAACCATTTAATATAACAATATTTTAAGCGTTAAACTGGAATATGTATTCAAAATGTTTCGTATAGAAATTTAAAAAAAACTATGAAAGTCATACTTTTTAAAAATAATATGGTTGCAAATTTTATATATTTTAAAATAAAAAAATATTTTTAAGCATTTTTAAACTTTAATTGGAAACTTCTCGAGATGCTAAATTGTAACATGAATTTTTTTTAAAGTGTTCTACATTGTAAATTTTTAAAGTTGTGTTCAAAAAATCATTAACAGAAATAGTAATATACGAAAAATATATAGTACATGCATTAAGACATTTTAGAACAAGGGTATTAGTTTAAAGATTGTCAAAAGTTGTAAACAATACCATAAAAAATATGACATTAAAATTTTGTACATTTGATTTTTAAAATATTCTTTTTTGTATAAATTTAGAGCACGAGTATAAAACGCATTTACACATCTCAAAAAATCTGATGTGTACACCACATGACTTCCTTGTACGGAATATTAAATTATGCGCATTTTTTCTTGCATTTCATTTAAACTTATTGGATTGAATTAAATCAACTTCGTCGATAGCGTATAAACCACATTAGAATAAATGCACTCTTTAAAATTTACTCTATCTATTTACCATAGCGACACTCTGGCGCTAGGTTCACTTAACAGCGTTACATCTCATTCATTTTATGATTCAGAATATACAAAAGTCATATACATCATCTGAAGAATTATCTAATCGTTGCCACATGTTCTATTCAAATACTATAATACATCTAACATGATGCATAAAAGAAATTAAAAGACAAACAAAAATAAGAAACAGTTTTCACAGACGATTCAGTAATTCTAGGTCAATTAATTCAGTTCTCACTTAGCGACAAGGAAAAATACATAAACCTCAAAATATCTATATCAAAAATTACGAAGTAAATCTTAAACACTTATTTCCACTTATTTCCTCGAATAAATTCCAGAAGGGATTAAGCATGATTTAATTCGCAGTAATAAAAGAAGGCATTATCTTTGTTGTTGAGATTCTTAGTTTCTCTAGATTGGCAACAAATAATCCACTATTCTGCTATGTTTCAAATGCAAACAAATATGCTGCTATAGTAAAAATAATTAGGCTTAGCCACAGTTAAACAACTTTTAAATTGTTGATAATTCCACAAATATTGCATGCAGATATACTAAAGGCATAAAATCCTTAACCGGAAGATAAGAACAGCATAATTCAATCATTTTTAAAGCAAAAAATACACAATTTACAAGCATATAAGAATAAAGAAATTGAACTCACTGAGCTGAGTAACAGAGTGGATATATATATAAATATATTTTTATACTTTTGGTACGGCCGATTGCAACCAAAATAGGAAGTGCACATTTACATGTTATAGCAGTCCTATATACAAGATTTCAATGTTCTCTGGCTACTCGTTTTGGAGTTATGCAAGATACATACATACACACGTACGTACCTACGTACTTGCGCACACGTACTTGCCACGAAAAATTCTCTTCAGAATCCATTTTAAATCAGCTTTACAATTTTTTGGTGAACAACGAGTCATTTATTCTGTCCTTATATACAGATGTCACGCAAAAACATCGTTAAGTTGCATTTGATAGCGGTCAAAATGGATATTTTCGTTGAAATATGATACCCGAAATTTTTCGAGATTACAGTACTTCCTTTTTACTTCGTACAAGGAAGTAAAAACGAAGCAGAGAAAAATTAAATGAATGTCCACTGTCTTTCCCATCTGAAACTAACAAAATATGCGACTGATTGCAAAGATAAATAAAATATTATAAAATAACCTAAGAATGTTTTATTTCCAATTAATTTATTTTAGATTTTTAAAAAAGTGTCCAGACATTGATACATCAATTCTATAATTTTTAATATAATATCTAGGAATTATTCTTTTCATTTTCTTCTTGAAACGTATCGATCCAGCTGCATGAAAGCATTTAATCTTTGGGACAACGGTATTAGAAATTAGTTTCAGGTTACTTACAAAATTTCAATTTTCAAACGCAAAGTCATCTACTAAAATCTTCGAAACAAACAGAGAATGGTAACTTATAATTGTTTAGTACAAAATAAATTAAAACAGCTTTACATACCTTGCATGCATATGAAAAATATGTCAAATATCGTATACTTTGGAGTTTTATTTAAATTTGAAATCACACTTCAAATCAAATCCTGACATTTTTCATGTGTGATACGGTTACATTCATCATCATTAGCAAACAGGAATCATAATGTTTTTTTAAGCACACTAGTGGGTTGCCTCCAAAAGACTATAATGTCAAATTACAAAGTTATAACTACTGTGTTACCTAAGTGTTAAAATCTTAAGTTTATAAAGTGTTTTGGTACCAGCATCATCGCTGTAACTAGGAACGGTAAATGCTCGGACTGAAGCAGCAGTATTAAGAATGACTGGCAACTAAGTGACTTTGTTAGAAGTATAAATAAGGTATTGGGATTCTCAATTATGAGATTCTTAATGGAAAGGTATAGAAAAATATCTAGAATTCATTCTTTGGTAAGATAGCAAAGGTTTTATGTCTTACCTGACGATATTTACGCCTTTCTTTCTTCATTGGTTAAATTTGAACCTGATTCGCCATCCCTAGACGAGTATCAGCTAGGCTTAACTTCAGAACAGTTTTTATTTCAATTCAAACGTTTTTGTAGATTTATTTATTTAAATTACATCACATAGTTAATTATAGTCTATATAGATGTTATATGCTTTAGAACGTAATAATATTACATACTTTACAATAGAAGCCTCAAAATCTATTTTCACACTTCTTCATGCTTCTATCGTAAACATGATAACATCTGCTACAGACGATAGCTGAATCCCATAATTCCGTTTTCCCACTTTATTTCCGTTTAATTCGATTCTCCATTTAACCAAAATTGCGTCAATTCCATAAGTTATAAAGCGGTTAAAATCGTTGACTACCGAGAGTTCGACTTGAACTCGATCCCAGGTGAGCGAGCTGGCTGCACGGTTGGTGTTCATGGGTTTCTCCGTGCCTATAGTAGCCGATTTCTCTTAGAATGACCTCCATGAAGGCATCCCTTCTTTCGGGCAAATGTTTCTTGTGTTCTTTGCCATATTCAAATAACTTAACCTGTGTAGCAAAATAGTTAATTCTTCCAGCAACTGAAATGATTTCAAAATCATCACCATCAACTAATTTTTGAAAATAAAACTAAAATTTTGTTCTTTCGATTGCATATAAGTATTTGTAAGTTAAAATATAAAGTCTAAAACGAGACATTAAAACAAAAGGTCTGTTTCTGTGAATGTTAATTTTTTTCTACCGATGTCTTTACAATGAATTAGCAAGTAATGCAGACTGCGTATTTAATTTAGAAATAAACAGGAGGGTGCACTATCCGAGGATTCCAAATAAGTATGCAATGGGTAATATATTTGGCATTTTATATTAATTTTAAATAGCAATTAATAACTATAACGCATGTTGAATTACAGTAACTTTATTAATTTTTTTTATTTAAAAATCACAGAATTAATTAAATGGTGATCTCTAAACAGTAAAACATGAAAGTTTGTACCAGTTCACCTACCTTTCACATTGTGTATCAAATTAAAAATTTCAAGCAAACTGAATAAATAATTGCTTTTGCAGAGTGTATATTTCTATGCAATTGAATGAGCTTTTAATTAATATCGTGAAGGAAACTGTTACTAGATATTCAAATATAAGTTTGGTACTATTTTAGAAGCGGTCAGATTAAAATTATTTGTGATTTTAGAATTCTAAATAACTGAGTTTGAAACAAACGTTATCTGAACCACTATCAGGTTTTTAATTTTAATTACAAACATGGTACACCAGCAGAAAATGCAAATTTTGGCATGTGACCACTATATTTACGAGCGAAAAGAAAATCGAAAATCGAAGATTAGCTAGTGGCGCACGGGTAATGTTAATTAAAGGTAGTAGTTAAAAATTATTTAGACTAAAATTAAAAAAAAAAAACAAAGAATGGTGGGAAAAGTAAGTGTGCTGGTCAGTGATAACGACACATATTACCTGACGAGGGGGCTAGCATTTTAACCCTGAAGCATGGGTTGATATAATGACCACAGTACTTAGTATAATTTACAAATACACCTTAACTTGTTTATAATAAAGACGGTTATGAAAAACTTCTGAACTCTTTAAAAATTTTCCTTCATTCAATGTAAACTATCTTTTATATTTTAAAATCTACACTTCTACCATCCTGAACTCGGTAAACTTGCCAAATTGCATGCATGGTTTATAAAGTCTTTCTTCGTTAAATTCGTTTCTTGAGCTTTCTACTTCACCAAGAGTTTGTGCATATTATAGAGTTTCTGCAAAATTTTACAAATGTTTATTCTCTTACTATTTTTGCAACAGCGAGATCATTATTTACTCCGAGATCCTATTATTTGTCTAAAGTTTTTTGAAAATATTGTTACAAAAAATTCGGCGGTTGCGCCTGTATGTAAGCTTTCCGGCATAGCACTAGGGTTGCCATAAAATAGTGTATGGTAGGGTTGCCAGATTGGCGACTTTATCGCCCATTTGGCGACCAAATTGGCGATATCCCATGGTCCAATCGGGAAGCTTCTAGAATAACTTCCTGTCGAGATATTTCTCGAAACGTGTCGAACTTAAAGAAAACCTATATAAACCCTTGCGTTTCTGAGAGCAGTTAGTTGCAGAGTTGCGAAGAGATTGTGAAGTAGTGTGAGCGTTGTGCTTACTGTGAGTGCTAAGCTACGCGAGAGTTCTGTGAACGGAAAGCAATCGAGTAGTGCTTTGCCGTGAAGCTATCTTTACAGTATAGCTTGACAGTGGATTGGTGATTGTTCCACGGTGTTTATTATAAGTTTAGTGTTGCCGTGAAGTTACCTGTACAGTTACAGCCTGAAGCTGTGTTGCTGATTGTTTCAGCGTATTTATTGTAGATTTTCGACGCTTTTAAAGGTGATTTTGGAACTGTGCTGTAAATAGTGATTCCTGTAAATAAATTGTGCTTTTTATTGTTCTGCATCGTGTTTTCATCGGATACTCTCAAATCTACGAACCCGTATAAACGCAACAATATAAAGAAGAAATATTTATTGGAAGGGAGATGAATTTATGATTATATTACACAGTTAGGTCTACATTTTGGAATAAAGAATACATGAAGTTTTTTTTTACATAATGTTTTTGTTTGGTTTATTTTATTTTGTTTTCAACGCAATGCTTTAGATAAAATAAAATCTTACGAAAAAATCGAAATATCCAAAACCTGACTACAGCCAAGAGTCGAAATACAAGGGTCCAGCCATTTGTCTTCAGAAAAACAATACTTGCACCTGTACAAGAGTATTCTTCAGAGTTGAAAACGCTCTAACGATTTCTAAAGTTTCTAAGAGCAAGATATTATTTCGAAACAATAGTTATTTCTATTAAAGAATTACAATGCTCAAAATTCCGTACAATACTTCTCAGCACTAGCAAGACTTCGTCTGTGTCTAGTTTAAAAAAGGTTTAAGTTGGAAGAAAGGGAATACAAATACGACGTCAGAGCTTATAAAATATTCTTCCTTACCACAAGTCAGCAGTTCCTTACCAACTTTCAGCAGCTGAGCTGTAAGCCACTGAATACTGGTAGTTCGGTCCGGGTTCTAATCGTAGCGAGCGGGTTAGCTGCATAGGCGGTTTCGTATTTTTCGCCATGTGTAGCGTGTATTCGAGCTAGGCTTCCTTAGAAATTCCTCCACAGAGGCATCCCTTAAGTTAGACAGATAGTTGAATTTTTTGCCATTATTAAATAAACGAAACCTTATTACAAAAACATAAAAAAATAAATATAACACTTTTATCAAAATGTTCCCAGCTTATACAAACAAGAAATCTCTAAATTCCAAATTAAAAAGGAAAATCTCTGCTCAAGAACTCCCTTACGGCCGAACGAAAAAACCTCTGAATAATGGTAGCTTAGCCTCTAATATTATTTTGGCGAATAGGCTGGCTGCAAGGAGGATTTCGTGGTTTTTCCCATGTGTAAAGTGAATATCAGTCAGTTCCCCACGAAGACATCCGTCCATTTAAGCAGATAGACATCGAGAGCTATGCTCATAACTTAAATAATCTTGCTTAGTATTCCGATCGGACTGATTGTCTGCTAAAAAAAGCTTTAAATTATGTTGAGTTCTCTGACAACGACGACACCTGGATTGATAAAAGCTGCATTCCAAACAGCTCTAAAACTGGTAAGACATACGGGAAAAAAAAGGCATATCATCATTCATTCACTTAAATGACCTCTGAATGAACTATGGTACAGTCACACACGGAATTGAATAAAAGTTGGAAATTTTTTTTTGTTGGAAAATATATTATATAGGTTATAGATCTACTAATATAGGTAGATTTACTTAATATAGATATACTAATATACTACTAATATAGGCTATAGATTTTTAAATCAAAATATGAATCTTTTTACAAACTCGCTACTGAAGAAAGACATAATTGCTGAATATAAAATCAGTACTGCCAGTTAATATTTAAATAAGAAATCTGTTTCATCGTAAAGACTGTTTTATTTAAATGAGGCATACAATAGGAAAAATTACATCGTGATGGATTTTAGAAATGGTATTTTATAATATGTAGGAATCAAGAAGTTATTTCGTAAAAAAAAGGTAGTTAATGTAAGTTCCTCCTCTTATGATTACAATAATAACTAAAGTAAAAATATATAATAGTAACTAATAATAAC
>KK115556.1:16868-39533 GCA_000611955.2 Stegodyphus mimosarum
TTTTTTTTTTTTTTTTGCCATCAACAAGTTTTTTAATGTTGGGAGAGTAGGTAATGGCTACCATTCGAATACGGTTGTCCAAGCGTTTATCAGTGATTCTGCTTCTGTTCTTAGTTTTAATAAATTTCATACTGGAAAAAGAAATCTCACACAGCTATGTAGAGCTGAACATTGCCTTCCCTTTGAGACAAATCTGGACCAAAAATTGGGTATTTTTATTTAGGAAAAGGAGGCCAAATATTTTCAGAGCTTGAAGAAAACACTTTCGCACATAAATCATTTTGAAATTCAATCGGTTCTAACTCCACTACAGCACTGTTTTCTTGAAAATCAAAATGCTCCATGAAACAAGTACAGAACTCTTCAGCATTAATCACTATAAAAGGCTATTTGACAAACTGTGCAACAGTTGAAATTCTTTTGAAATATTGGCAGCTTTTGTTAACTTCTATTGTCAAATCTGAAATAATTTTAATATATCGTTTGTTGTTGTAAGGAGACCTTGAAGAACTTCCACATGAAGCACTCGGTTAATATACTGGCAGTCTAGTTCAGCAGTTAGTGCTCTGAATTTCATGTTCTCTAACTTTGGTCACTATTTTTATGACTATTTCCATTACATTGTTCATACTTAGAAACTTTCCACACAGTGACTCCTGGTGTATTACACCATGGTAAGACACAAATTTCGGAAAGCTGTTGACTTTATGACGCAAGGTTATGAATCCCTTCTGTCTGCCTTTCATCGCAAAAGCTCCATCAGTTGCCAAGCTCACCAACTTATTTATAGGAATATTTGCAGAGTTTATAAGATCTTTAACTACTAAAAATATGTTCTGTCCTGTAGTACGTTCTGTTAAAGGTATAATCTTTACCAGCTCCTCTCGTGTTTCAAAATTATCAAAATCCATTCTTACAAAAACGGTCAGCTGAGCTGTATCAACTATGTCAGTCGATTTGTTAAACTGCAGGCAGAAATAGTTTGGCTGTGATCAAAGTCAGTTTTAAGTTGTAAGGTTATGTCAGAACTCATAACCTCAACTCTTCTCATTTTTTTATTTGCAGAAAGCTGTATAGATTTATTAGCAGACATTATCTTAGTTTTATTTTTTAAATAGTATCAAATAATGCATCTGCAGCTTCTAAAAATGCAATTTTGATTATTTCACCCTCTCCGTATGGTTTCTTAAACTATCCAAGTTAGCAGCTATCTAATATACTAGTACACACGAAAAGCATATTGTGCAAAACCTCACGGGTATACAATTAACTATACGATAAAGCTGACGACGGCAGTTGCGTGGGAGATACAAGCAGTTGTCGTCAGCATCACAGTTCAGTGGAGGAATCAAGGTTAGCCAATTGGAATATTAACGCGATCTAACGAAAATGTCCCCGAGAGCTACTAGTCGCTCGCGATCGACGGTTTGGCGATCACTGGGCTAGACAATGTTCTGCGTTTTTGATGGCGGGGCGGGAGGGAGGCAGTTTTGCCAGTTGCTGCCAGTTGAATCCTATGTTGCCAGATACAGATAGGTTTCCCGTGGCATCGAATATACGGCCCACTTTTAAGACTGGCGGGAATTTTAAATCAGACATTGGGTAGTTTTATATAATTTCGAGTATAAGACGCACCTGAATTTTGGAGGCAATTTTTTTTAAGAAAAAAGTGCGTCTTATAGTCCGTAAAACACGGTAATATAAAAAATGTAATAGTACTTAATAATAACTAATGAAATAATATAATAACAATTAATTATTTCATTAGTTATATAATATTATAAACAAATTTGAAAGATTTCAGATTTTACGTTACACCCAAAGGAGCGGTTTTTTAATGTTTTGTGTATTACCTTTTTTATTAAATACCATGTTCTTCGTACTTAAAGCATAAAATTCAGTTCAAGAGCAATAAGGCAAAATAATTTTAAAATGAGCATATCTTTAGAATTTCGGATACACAGTCTCGAGCGCTGGAGATATTTTTTTTTTCAATTGCGATTGCTCGCTTTGAAATCGTTGCGTTTGTTAGTCAAAAACTTATTAAAGATTTTCAAAATATGGAATGGGTAATAAAACAAGTTCGGGATTTGGGCTTCCAGATGCCCATACTCAGGTGGAAACGTACGTCTAGGCTCTAGGTACTGTCGTTTTATCACAATGCGAGAAACATATACACATTTATGTAGATTCTTCATTATTTAATTTCCTCAGTATAATACAGGGCTGTAATATTCGGTGGCAACAGCTCGAAAAGCGCACCAACATTTAAAGTTTTCAACGCAAAATGTCAAAACGAAAATAATAGCCCTTCTGGCCTAACGCCCTTTGGTCTAATAATAACTCCTTTTATGATTATAATAATATTAGTAACCTTTAGTATGAATTAAGATGTTATGGTATACCAGTAGTATATCAGTGATTTCAAGTTAAATTGGAATAATGTGTAGCAAAAGTTCGAATATTCTTCAATTAATATGCTTTCAAATGATACCTTCTCACACTGGCATTTTCGTAAATGAAAGAGTTAACTTACTTGACAAAGACAGCTGCCATGAGAGAACACCATCCAATGAGAGCTCCCTGCTCTGAAATCAAGACTATGAAAATATTTAGTCGATTTCTTTTATTTATCAATGGTATTGGGTGAAGAGTTCCAGTTTCCCACTCCAATTTAGAGATCATAGTTTTTTACAAACAGTATTAGTTCGATTCAAGAGTAGGCACATCAAAAGTCTGAAATTTCAAAATGGTTTCAAAGTATTTCTATAACGCTGCTGTGTTTTACTTGCGAATTGTTCTTTATTTCAGACTGTCATCAAATGCTCTTTAGATCTGCTTCTTGAAAATCAAAATACAGCAGTTTCCTTTCCAAAAGAAAAGATATTTTTGGAATAGATTTAATATTTTTTGACCAAGAGGCTTAATTAATAAAAGCGATTTCGAGGAGAACAACATATTCAAAGCACTAAAACGGCGGATATACAGCTTTAATGTTTCGCACAAATAAGTTAGTCACACAGCTATGACAGCAATGTTACCATTCTTATTTGCCACTCGCCTTGCCGTAATCTATGCTTGTACTTACTGTAATTATATTTGTTGGAATACGCTCTGTGAAAGTGAAGAAAATAAGCATTGTCATATACTAATGAGAGAGGATTTATGAACAACATGGCAGTTTAAATTACTTCAACGTTAGTGCTTTATTTACTGATAATTTTTATCACGCTATAAGACTCTTTACTTTGAAAACAAAAGAGAAACACGTTCAAGTGAAACATAAAATTGGTAACACAACAATCTTGATTTTCTCATAGATTTAGTCAATATCTCAATCGACTTCGAGGGCAAACAGGTACAGGTCCCTCTTCGTCAAGTGTCAGCGCAATATTAAGGCGCTCTTACCAGCATCTCCAATGCCCTGATTAAAGGAAACAACGCATGTAAAAACACAAATAGTACCGCTTAAAGGCAAAATGCAAGAGAAGAAAAATTTGGCAGGCGCTGGCCTGTGAATAGTGCAAGAAAAGCATTACGTAATGAGTATTAGAAAGCAGTTTTGAATCTAATGTGGAATATCTAGTCTTCGACCTGTAGTGGGCGCTGCGGTCGTATTTATACTCCACAGTAGTGAACGAGAAGGTAGCGGAATCTGTCAGCAAAAATAGTAACGAAATTGAAATGTTAAGTCAATAGAATATCAAAAGTATTAGGACGGACTGTATTGGACTATAAGACATTAACTAAACAAGACAAATCTTTATGAAAGTGAAAAACTTCAAGAAAATCCAGTTTACCAGTTGAAGAAGCCTATTGTTGAAACACTACTGCGGATTATTTATCGTTTGACCAGACAAAGTAGCACATTTATACACACTGAAATTTCCTTGAATTAAGATATATGATAGGTATTCTAGGTATGAAAGACTAGAAAACCGGTATTTCATTTCAAAAATGCAGCCTTCGTTTTTCTTTAGAAGTAACGAGTCCAGATTTTCTTCAGAAGAGTAACTGGCGTACCTATATAAAGTTTTCAACAATGAAATAATTATCCATAAAATTTTATTTGACACGTATATGAGCAATTTATTGATGAATTTTCAAAAATTGGTGAAATTTTAACTTTTTAAATATATAACACTTTCGTTTGCAATTAGATGCTGCCTAAAGTACATTTAGAATAAGCCGTGAATTGCCTTTCCCAAACGATAATATAATTTGTGGATGACATAACCACCTCAAACTTTCTACAAGCCCGATTAATTAACAAGGAAAAATTATATCAGAAAAGGATTTTAGAACGTATTATATTAGGATTTCATGATATACTAGTGGTAATTACAAATTAATAAAAATGAAAAATTAAAAATGTAGTCATTGTAATGTATTTAGATCTTTTTGTGCTTAATAAATTAAAACTGAACGTACGTAGATCTTTGCGAGATCTGAGAAAAACAAAAACTGAAAGGTTTCAGATTTTAAATTACCTCCAAAGAGGCTTTTTTTTAACGTTTTGTGTGTTACCGTTACTTATTAAATATCATGTTCCTCGCACTTAAACCATAAAATTCAGTTCAACTGCAATATCGCAAAATAATTTTTAAATGGAGCATATTTTTAGAATTTCCGATACACAGTCTCGCGAGCTAAAGATAATTTTTTTTCCTGTACAACTTTGCCATTGCTCGCTTTGAAATCCTCGAGTTTGTTAATCAAAAATTCGTCCAAATTTGGGCTTCCAGATGCGCATATTCGGGTGGAAACGTACGTTATTGGATGGCTCTAGGTACTGTTGTTTTATCACATTAGGAGAAACATACATACATTTATGCATATTCTTCATTACTTAATTTCTTTAAATATAATACAGGGCTGCAAGATTTGGTAGCAACAGTTTGAAAAGTGATTTGACTTTCAATATTTCCGACGTAAAATCGCAAAACGAAAACAAAAGTCCTTCGGGGACTAAAGCCCCTTTGGACTAAAAAAAATTTGCAAGTAATTTACTGGAGAATTGTAATTTGAAAGGGAAATTCTGTGATTACTGTCTATTATCCCAAGATTAAAAAATTTAGAAGTCGAAAGTAAAATTGATTTTTAAAATAGTCTGATGAATTGATATCATTCCTATAATTAAGTGAAATTAGCTTAAAAAGAATTTGTTTCCAAACTTTATTCTACAAATGTATTCAATAAAATGCAAGAGTAGAAATTTATATAAAAGATTTAAAAGATAATTAGTAGATTTATTTTTTTAGTAGCCTTCGAATGTCAAGAAGTTTTGAGACCGAAGCAAGTCATTATGAAACAATGCGAAACACAGCATTTAATAGAATTCTTTTACTTTGGAATCGATCGTCATTACTTCAGAAACATGAAATATCTTATTTAGCAAAATTCTTTCGTTCGGTTCTGTAACTTAAATATTTGTAACAAATATATATCCTACAAATAAATTTAAAACTCTTTATAACAAGCTCTCTTTTCTCATTTTCGAAATAAAATTAATATAAATTATTTACTATTACTGCTCTGCATATGTAAAATATTTAATTTAAAATCTTTTCAATCTTTTTTTCTTTTTATGGGGAAAAATAGAAAACAAACAATGGTCCAGGGGATTGAAGCATCATTACCAATCTTGCGAAATTTTTAATGTATTTTAAATTCCAATAGCACATTGTTTATCAGCTTGAAGAGACATTAGATTATTTCGAAGCAAGAGAGTTTGAAAAAATGAGCAGCGCCTTCACCGGGAGTCGAACACGGACCTCTCGGTTACGTGTAGAGTGTGCTGACCACTACACCACGAAGACATGCGAAGAAGGTGGGAGGAATATCTTATATATTACCCTTTTAAAGGGCGACTGAGGATTAGGGGCCCCAATCGCCAAATCGTGGTGGTGGAGAATCATCATCCACCACCTTTTAGTTCGGGCGCCACTTGTAGAGGCATTAGGTTATTTGGATGCGGGAGTCATGAAAAAGTGAGCAACGCCTTACCCGGGACTCGAACCACGGACCTCTGGAATAGGCGTCCAGCGTGCTGACCACTACACCACGAAGGCATGCAAAGAAGGGGGAAGAAATACCTTATATATGCCTCCTTTTAAGGAGCGGCTGGGGATTAGGGGCCTCAATTGCCAAATCTCGGTGGTGGAGAATCATCCTCCTCCACCTTTTTAGTTCGGGCGCCACTTGTAGAGTCATTAGGCTTTCTTTAAAGTAGAGAAATGTGAAGAAATGAGTAACGCCTTCGCCGGGAATCGAAACACGGACCTCTCGAATACATGTCGAACGTGCTGCACTACACCACGAAGGTACCCGAAGAAGGCGGGAGAAATACCTTATAAGCTTAACAGTGTCAACTCGTACACTTCTGGGAATAATAAATCTGTATTTCTCCGTGATACGAAAATTGTTGAAATCAATATATGCTATTTTAACTGAGGATTACCCCCAATGTTCCCTCTCCCCGTATTATTTATAAATCACTGTATTGAAATAAACATATGCATATCTTTAGAAATGTAAGGCACAGAAACGAAATCATAGTTCAGAGATTTACAATGGCGTTTCTCTTGAACAGACGTCTGAAGCTGCCCTAGTAAAAAAGCAAAATGGTTTATAAAAATAATAACAAAGAATGGAATTATGCATGTTTTTAGGAAAAACTCTTAAATGAAAGCTAACTATTGGGTTCTTGAAAATCATTGCCTTAAACTATAAAAGTAACTTTTTTACGCTAGTTTGCAACTCTGCAGGGACTTTTGGTTCAATTTTAACTTCGCTGCTATAGCAGAATAAATACATTGTTTCCAGAATTCATATACGTATAAAGAGCGACTACTTGTCGGATACAGATGAGATTTAACATACATGTTCACGTCCTTTCGACACAATTTTGGGAGTCCTATTTTCTTTACCAGCTTCTTTAGCTTTTCCCATACACGCAGAATCGGGTTTTCAAAAAGAGATCGAGTTCAGTTGTCCATGTGTTCAGGTATTTGAATGTGACGTTATTTAAAGAAAAGGAAAATATTCCCTGTAATCACGTCAAAATTTGTGAATATAATAAGTCGTAAAAATTTGTATAAATTCAATGCACATTTTGCAAATACTGGCATTGTTTCTTACTTTGTAGTTCGAAGGCAGTTTGTTAGATGAAAATGGAATTTAACACGCATATTCATTCATTCCTTTCAATTTAGATTTTTGCTTACTTTCTCTCCCATTAAATTTCTCACTCTCAAAATACAAACAAGTTCACTTGTTTAGACGCCATATAAGCGTGAAAAACTTAGAAATTTACAATGAACATAAGCAATGACGTGGCCATTTAAAAATCTAATTCTAAAAATCTTGAAAAGCTAAATAATGCCAGTTTTATTCAGTGGCAGACTGTACGAAATTACTAACGCCTGAAACTTGAGAAAGTAATGTTAAATTGCATTTTGCTAACTTTCAACTCCGTTTTAGTTCTTTTCCTATGATACACATATTTAAAAAAATCTGACATGGATACATCTACACGAATTTTCTTGTACGGTCTAATAAATTATATACATTTTTTGCAGCATTTTATTTAAACTTATTTTCTTGAATTATTCTAAATTAACCGGTCCCTCAAGATAATTTGAAAATGACATCAGAAGCCGAAAATATTAGAATTAAATATCCTGGTCAATTTTTATCGCACGGGAGTCAAACTTCTTATAATTTTATTTTCTCATAACGAGTAACTTTCGAAAATATGCGCATAGGATCTGGAAGATCTCATTAAAAGTTAGAATTCATTATTTGTCGAAAATATTTTTAATCTGACATTGCCAAAATATGAATCATTTTTAAATATTTCTGCAACTGGAGGTGCATGAAATATTACCAATGATTGTGAAAAGAAGGTCCCCAATAAGGACTTTTAAGCTGATAAGGGGGTGGGAATCAAGCGTATATACACACATATAATACTGCGGATTTAATAAAAAACTGAGGTGTACAACTAGACGTTATGCACTCCCATGTACAAAATTGCAACATCCTACGGTTAATCGTTTTTGAGTTATGCGAGATATTAAATAGTAAAGTTAAATTAAATTTAAAAAAATCATTTAGCAGTTACTGACTACTCAACCTCACTTAGTTTAGCAAATACTAGTCCACTTACAGGAATTCAGATGTGTAGTTCTCAGTAAGTTAAATTAGAAGTTGCTATTTACTGACTTTTTAGTATTATTTTATATTTTGATATATTGTATATACTTTTTAGGTTTATAGCTTTAGGCTTACATGCATCATTCGCGTAGAGGAAGTTTTCAATAGGCAAGAGTTTCTAAATTATTTTTGTTTACTTAAAAATAAAAGTTTCTAAATGACTTTTGTTTTGCTTTAAAATAATTTGGTTTTCTACCTATTGACCTTAAATCGGTATTCGTAGTCTTTTTACTTGTTTATTTTCTCAAAATTCTAACTAGTTTAATTTCATTTTAATTCCCTTTTGAGTATTTCACAACATTTGATTTTACTTTTGGTTTTGAATTTTTACCCTTGCCTATTTGGATGACGAAACTCGAATTGAGTAATTGAAGAGTTAGGTTTGAAGGCAACTTCCCCTTGATAAGTCTGTCTCCTGCCTGCTCAACAATAATTCACTTATGCTAATTTGTCTTAGATTTAAAACAATTTTTTTAGATTAATTTTTAGGAATTATGTATTTATTTAATTTTTTAAAATTCTCTTATTTTTATCAGGGTTTTAAATACGTACACTTAATTTAACTATGATCTTACAATTTAAATGATATTGTAAATTGGTTCGCAGCAATAATTAATTTTATGTTTGAAATTATAATTAATTTTAAATTTATATTTGCTTTTTACAAATAGAGACTATTTGCTAAATTCATACATACATACAGGCGTCACGAAAAAATGCCTTTTCAATCCATTTTGCAATCCGTTTTGAAAAAAATCTGATCTGTACACCACATGACTTCCTTGTACGGAATATCAAATTATACGCATTTTTCCTGCTTTTCCTTTAAACTTATTTCCTCGAATTTCATTGGAGATATATTTATCATTCAATTAATTCAGTTCGACTTCGCAACAAGGCAAAAAATACATATAAACTCAAAATATCTATATTAAAAATTGAAACATATAGAAAAATATAAAACACCAAATGCAGTTAAAACAATTTTAAAAAAATTACAATTAAAATTACCGTTTCTACGCAAAAGCAAGGAATTCGGTCAGCGTACAAGAAGGCAAATTTTTCGGTGCACAAAACCGAAAGTTTACTTTTGGTCTCACTCGGCAAAAAGACACTGAAGGCGTAGAAACTGACTTAATTTGTTGTGGATGCTATGCTGAGTCAATGTATGGGATAATTTAATAATTTAAATAATTATTTCAGAATGCATTAAGCATGATTTAATTCGCAATAATAAAAGGAAACGTTATCTTTGTTGATGCGAAGCTTTGTTTCTTTAGATTGGCAACAAATCCACTATGCTGCTGAGTTTCAAATGTAAACAAATATAACTGCTATGGTAGACAAAATTAGGCTTAGCTGCAGTTAAACAACTCTTAAATTGTTCATAATTCTAACACTATAACACGTGGGTTAACTAAAGGTATAAAAACCTTAACCGGAAATTAAGAATAATATAATTTAATAATTTTTAAAGAAAAAATGCTCAATTTACAAAGATATAAGAATAAAACAGAGCTCACTGAGCCGAGTAAGAGAGTAGATACATATACATATATTTATACACGTTTGTTGCTGCCGATTGCAACCAAAATAGGAGGTTCACATCTATACGTTATAGCAGTAATATATGCAAAATTTCAACGTTCTGAGGCTACTCGTTTTTGAGTTGTGCGACGTACATATATACGTACGTACATACGCACAGTCGCCACGAAACAAATCTCTTCAGAATCCATTTTAAATTAGTTTTATAATTTTTTGTGGACAAAGACTCCTTTATTCTGTTATTACGTTCAGATGTTATGCAAAAAATCGTTAAATTGTTTTTTGATAGCGGTCAAAATAGATATTTTCGTTGAAATTTGATACCCGAAATTTTTCGCCATTACAATACTTCCTTTTTACTTTGTACAAGGAAGTAAAAAGCCCTTCATTCTCTTTAATCAAAAAAACATCGTGCAAATGGATTCCAGAACGATCAAAATGGATATTTTCGTTGAAGTATGATATCCGAAATTTCGGTGTTTACAATAATTCCTTTCCTTCGTATAAGGAAGTAAAAATGTATGTCTACATATTTCTTTTACATATATATATATATAATTAGACTCCGGGTTAAGAAATATATATAATGACTTCTTGCCATGAGTCAAATTTACGTTAAAAGTAAATAAAGTTTTTTGAATGCTTACAATGAGGTTTATCATTTTCATTACCAGAATTTTTGCGTCATACCAAAGTACGAAAAATAACTGCTCTTAAGAAAAATATTTGTTGCAAGCCTTGCGCGTAAGCGATTTAATGGAAAAAATGTACCCTTACAATTTAAATAATTAGACTTTTCTTTATTAAGCAATACCAAAAGACTTCATGTGCCTTAATTTATTATAAAAGAACAAATCGTTTTTTCTGCCGTTTGCCACGTCTTTCTATGAACGATACGTTTTTAAGTCCTATATCTCGAGTTCTCAGTTTAAAGTCTTAAAATAATGGGCAGTTACAAGACTGTGGAAACACTTTGTGTTTAAATTGTAACAGGTATTAAATAGAAATGAAAAAATGAAGTTCAAATTTCAGTTTTCGGATTATTAATTAATTTTTTTATTTTGACACGTTATGGGACAGCAGAAAAAATTATGACCTAAATTCAGTAAATGTTTTGAATGTAAATTTCCGTCATGTATTTAAATTGCTATCAGACATAAGTAAGGAGTTGCTAGAATGCATCTCGTTGTAAGTAATATATTAAAACGTGTACAATCCTAATCCGAAAAAGTAATAATCATTATTAAAAATATAATATAAACAGAAATCTACTAAGGTTAGACCGCCTGTAAAACCAGTTAACTGAATATTCTAGTTTTATTTGTAAAATCAAAATGGAATTACTTAGGAAGCATTCCAAGCAGATATTTTAACTTTTAAAACAACTGGATAATATAATAATATTTTTTAATTAAAAATTTGACTGCACTTTTGAATCTTTCGTCATTAGATAGGATCCCAAATTTGAGCTGCTTGTTATTCTTAAGTTATATTTATCATGTAACTTTGGTACCTGGATACGTTTCCAGGCAAGCCGGCTAGCCGGATGGGCGTTTTCGTGTTTTCTTCATTTATAACGTGGATATGAGCCACTTTCCCTTCGAAAGTTCTCCGCGAAGGCATCCTCTCCTTAGGTAGAAAGGCCCGTTATGCTATGCCACAATCAAAAAACCTAAATCTGTGTATAATTCAGAAGCAAGTGAAAGCCATGATCTTAATAAGTCAGCTGTAGACAGCGTATATGTTGCCGGATAGCTTAGTCGGTACAGCATTAGGCTTTTTAACCTAACAGTCTACGTTTCGAATACTGGTGGTTTTCTTGTTCTTTTACTGTAGGATCTGTATCGAATTTTCCAGATTTTTCTTTAAATCGGTACCTGTTTTCAGACTCGTTTAACTTATTTAATTCTTCCTTTTTGTTTAAATAACAAAAATCAGCGTTATATTTGCAAATTTTCACAGGACTAGTTTTGAAGGTTTTACCGAACCATCACCCTCAGCTGCCAAAGCGCAAATGAATGAGATAAGAAGATTGCCAGCTGCCAAAGACTGCGCTTTGGAAGCTGAGGATGATGGTTCGGTAAAACCAGCGAAACTAGTCCTGTGAAAATTTCAAAATATAACGCTGATTTTTTATGTTTGACTTTCAAATTAATATTTCTTTGTGGTGTTATTCTATTTTAATTAAAAAGGAAGAACTTGCGTATGTAAAATAAAATTTGATTTTTACTGAAACTTCAAAATAACAGTTTTTAATCTTTATATTGCTTTTCTTTTTTTATTTATTCACTTTAAATATTTATCGTTTTATTTAACTTGTATAACAATTATTGTTATAACTCCATCCATAAACATATTTCTATGTTTAACCGGAGAGCGTTTATCTAAATAAAAAGAGCTTCAAATTAAATACATTGACGTATTCAAGAGTATGCAGTTTATTGGAAAACGTCCAGGAATTTTATGTATAAAATTTCAAACACAAATCTTACGGCATAAAAAATTTCTACTGAAGAATAAAATTTGATTATGAAAAATAGAGAACAGTAGATAGGGGACAGCCTTCTTTAATTCCGAATTTTTCTCTTTTACTTAAAAAGACTAATTACTAATTAATTACGTAATTAATGTTTAGATACTTAGATCGCTGAATTACTGTGAGACTTTCTTATGTAATGTCACAATTTTTGTCTGAATAAAACAACTCTAAAATACTTAAGATTGTATTGTTTAAGTAAATGAATTAATTTTTGACTAACAGCTTAATTATTTATTTATTAAAGATAATTATTATGATCTAATTTCTGATTAGCTATGATTTAATTTTTTTAAAATTATACTAAGTTCTTTTAGTTGCTTTTTTAAAATAATTCTCATTATTTTCAGGAGCAAATTAAAATTATTAAGTATACCCTATTAATTGCTCTGTTAATTAAAAATTCATTTTGTTGATTTTATTCAGTTTTATTAGAAGTTATTTCGGTTAAGTTAATTAAGTATGCTTAAGAAGTAATTGCTCTAAAAATCAAATTTTAAAATACTAAATTTTAATTAACGGTTAACTAATTAAAACCAAAAGCTAAACTATAAAATAGGCTGCGAAGAATGGAGAAACTCGTTCTTTTATTTACTTATTATTCATTTTTATAATAAAAATCGATTAATTCCAGGTAGAAACTTCATAATTGTTTTAATATATCTATAATTTTTAATATAACTTTTACTCATTAAATAGTTAAACCACTTTTACCTAGCTAAATATTTATTTCTCATGGGATAAATGAATAACATAATTACGTTTACCTACAGTGCAACTTTCTCTGAAATCTTTAATGTTTTAATCATTCTTAATAGCTAATTCGATTGTTTTTTTTTTGTTTGTTTATGCTAGCTACTTATATTACGTATGATTGTTCAAAGGGCATGAGAATCTTTTTCTTGACTTGAATAACTAAAGTATGTTTCTTTAAAATAAGTACTTCAAGCGCGCTGCCACCATCCCCCATTTGCGATCGCTATGAAAGTAACAGACTAAGCATAGATGTTTTTTGCTTTGCAATCCTGTTTGTTCTCCTTCAAAAAGAATGTAGGTATACATTTTAGAGTTTTGGATAGTTTGTTTCTCACAATTTGATCTTTTTTTCATTATTTAGAAGGTAAAAAGTTACGTAGGGACAAAATAATTCTTACAAAACACTTCCTTAGTTCTTGCAGCAGGCAGATTCTTAGTTAGCACATTGTTAGGCGTTTAACTTCTAACAGTTCCGAATAGTGTTGCCAGGTAGTGCGATTAACAATTTATTTAAAATTAAATATAGTTATTAAATATAGTTAGTTACTGTAGTCGTGGTCCAAAAGTGCATGGGTCCTCAGTTTTTAACGCTAATGACTGATAATTTTCATACACAGTCTTAGATACACAGTCTCATGCACAGTCTCAGATGGAGATAAATTTTCTCCAGCAAATATGAAATAGATAATAAAGCAAATTCCAGATTTGGGCTTCCAGATGCCCATATTCGAGTGAAGGACTATGTTATTCAAAATTTTATGTCGTACCGTTTTTTTTTTCACAGAGCGACAAACAGACATATATTCACGTAGATTCTTCATTATTTAATTTCTTTAATGCAGGGCTCTAATATTTGGCGGCAAGAATTCGAAAAGTGAAACACCGTTTATAGTGAATCAACACAAAATATCAAAACGAAATTAATAGCTCTTCTGGGCAAATTGCCCCTTTGGACTAATAATTTATAAATATATTCTTAACAAAACAGGCTATTTTGTTTTGTTTAGTCAAACTTTTGGAACCTAAGTTATGAATGTCTGTTCAAAACTGAAATATTGTCTCATTGCAAATTACAGCACAAATAAATTTAACAGTGAAAGAAAGCATCTTTTTTGGACAGCAACCAGAATCTGATGAAGTGAAATAAGTTCAGCAAACAGAGCGAAATATAAACTGAAAACTGAAAAGCATTCATAATTAATGTAAAGCAAAGAAAAATGAATAAAATAAAATGAATAAAGCCGCCAACTCGAAAGAATTAACAGCAGTATTAGCAAATTCAAACGTGAGAAATCATCTAACAGTGGAAGGAAAAATATTAACAAAAAAATAATAATAATAACATCCTAAAAGCATTAATTAAAAGAAGAAATTGAGATTTAAATAATGGGAAATTAGCAATTTGATATTAAAATTTTCGTTAAAACTAATATACGTAATATTAAGATCAACAATTGAATTCGAAAATTTTGGAACACTCGGAGACTGAATTTGTGAAGACGACAGAAGGCATATGAGCTTACGAATCTCTGACATAAAAATTCACATGATCTGTGACGCCACACGCTAATTTTTGAGACTTCTCATTTCTTATATTTCTGTTTCAACTCAAAAATTTCTGGCAACACTAGTTCAGAAATTGAGCTGTGTGGAAGCAGCTATCCATTTTATTCTTTTTCCATTGATATTTCTTTCAATCCTTTTAGCTTTTCAATAGATGATTGTTTGAATTCATTTCAGAAAAAGGAGAATTAATATTCTGAAAAAGATAGCTGAGCTAAAATTGTTTTAAACCGTTTTACCTTCTGGTAAGAATCCTTCAGAAATTTCTGTGTTTCTGTAGACTTATTCGATGCTTAAGATTGGGAATTCTTTATGAATGATGTAGTTCTAAGTTAAAAGTATATTTGAGGCAAATACAGGGTGTTTATAAAGTCGCTATACATTTTTGCTTAAACAGGCTTTATTCTGAAATATAACTAATTTACATGAAAATGCAACATAATAGAACGTTACATAGTACAATTCAATGTGTCCCCCCCGAACGTCTAGGCACAATTGCCACCGTTCCACTACACTCCGGAACACTTTATGTAAAGTTATTGGTGTAATTTCCCTGCAGCCATAATTCTCTGTTTTAATTGTTCAGTGCTGCCAGTCTTCACTCGGTGCACTTTGCATTTGATGAAACCCCATACGAAAGCGTCTAGGTTAGTTAAGTCTGGTGATCGTGGAGCCCAAAGCCTTTAAAAGCCACGGCCAACCCACGTATCAGAAAAAAGTTTCATTAAATCAATAATACACAATAATGGCAAAACGGCGACTTGCTCCATCCTGTTGATAGACAATAGTGTCAATAATGCTATCTGATACTAGATGTGGCTCAAGATATTGTTGCAACATATCGTGATGAATTTCGCCAGTGATGGTCCTTCTGAAAACATGAAAGGTCTACAGAGCTTAGTTATTCCAATCTATACATTAACTTCCTGAGTCAACCTATGGTGTACATCGGGCGTCCCGTCCTCCGTAAAATGAGATTCATGTAACACGTTTGGTTGTTCATTAGCCCTCATTCGGAAATTATGCCTGTTAACATGGCCGCTGAGATGGAATGCGGCTTCGTCGCTAAAGAGAATTTTCTCCATTAAGTTCTAATTCTCCAGAACTTCCAACTAATCATAACTGATTTGTTGGAAGCATATAGCTTGCCGAGCCGCATAACCCTCGGCTTCAGGCTTATGCACAGTTTGAACGTGGTAGGCATCCTTGTTTCAATGACAGCGTAGAGTTTTCGAAACAGTAGTATGCAAAATACCGAGTTCCTGGCTGAGTCTTCGCGTAGATGCCCAGGGAAAATCACTGCTTGAGTCTTTGCGTAGATACCTGGGGGAAATCACTTCTTGCAGGCTTTGATCAACTTGTAGTGTTATCGAAGGTCTCCTAGGACGATCTTCATCCTTAACACTACCAGTTCGCTTGAATTTCTTTATTAAGATTTTAATAGCTGCTTTGGTAGTAGTAGTTTGTTTTCTGAATTTGCAGGAGAAGTCCTCCCGCACCTGTTGATACGTTAATCCACGTGTTCGG
Source organism: Stegodyphus mimosarum (assembly GCA_000611955.2). NCBI lineage: Eukaryota > Metazoa > Arthropoda > Arachnida > Araneae > Eresidae > Stegodyphus > Stegodyphus mimosarum. The sequence continues at coordinate 33,016 of KK115556.1, forward strand.
GCACAAACAACGGCTATTCTTTCCTCTGTTGACAGCATTATTTTAGATCGCCTCCAAAGAAATTGGAATTAGAATGTATTTCTTAAAAATGTATAGAGACTTTATAAACACCCTGTATGTATCGAGAAATTCATGGCGAGGTAAGGAACATATTTAATTCCATACCTACAGCTTTAGAAAAATAACAAGGTATTTGTAAATTCTCTCTCATTTTCACTTTTCCATTAATTTGTTTATTTTTGTCTCTGATAGGTCTACTAGCATGTCCAGTCAATTTACGATTAAACAACGATTAAACTGACAAGAGCTGACCTATTACATATTAGTTTATTCTTTAGTCTTTTCATTACTCGCACTGCATGTTAGCATTAATCATTAGGACCAACACTTAATTGATTATTTTTGTTATATCCCCCCACACACTTAGCAAAATCTTTTCGGAGACAATCCATCTTTGAGATGATGATAAAGGTTCTCTTATGTTACAGGATCTCACTCTCTTTGTATCCGCTCATAAACTAATCTAGATCCTGCCAATGAGCCTAAGATCTCTCGAATACGCACGAGCATGCTGACCATTACACCCCGAAGGCATGCTAAAAAGGCGGGAGAAATACTTTATCTACTCTCCCTTTTAAAGTGCGTCTGGGGATTAGGGGAACCGATCGCCAAATCCTGGTGGTGGAGAATCATCATACCACCTTTTTTTAGTTCGGGCTCCGCTGTAGAGACATTACGATTTGTGATGCTGAGAGACGTGAAAAATATACAATGCCGGGACTCGGACCTCTCGAATACTAGCCGAGCGTGCTGACCATTACGAAGGCATGCTAAGAAGGCGGGAGGAATACCTTGTAATATGACACAGAGTCCTTTATATTTGACATTACTACAGAATATCCATTTCTCATCACCCGTTACTATTCTCTGCAAAACTGATTCATAGCCGGTAGGACATAGCAAAGAAACACGGGAACGTTTTCTCATCTACCGTTGGTTTTCAAACGGCTGATCCAGATTTGTGATAAATCCAAGGGGGCGCATTCGTCTTGCAACTGCTATCCTGTGTACGGAGTACGAGTAGCGTTTCTGCTAACTCCTTAAGGTCTGCATGTTGGGGTATTAGATGTATAAACTACTGTTGGACGTCCACTGTTGAAACCACTGTTCGACATGCGGAACAGGATGGGTTTTTATGGCTTATCTCTTCGTCCTTAAATTTTTGAAACCAATGGCTCATGTGATAACGCCTAACGCAATGGTCTTCAAGCTTCGTCGACTCACGACGCCTTAAAACTCGGTAAACCCTACCCCATTCTTAGAAAAATCTATCTTAAAATAACATATAAAGTAAATCAATGTGTTATAGATACTTTATGTAAAGAAACTTGAAGAAAAGTATTGTACTTTTTATTAAAAATTACAGGAATTTTTTATTAAAAAATTTCAACATAAATTCTTATAATTTACTCACTAATAACTCGTGCTCCAGGTGTCATCTACATTTTCCTTAAATTTAAATTTAGCGATTGGGGTGTGTTTTCATTTTTTTGCATAAACTGTCGAACATCTCGGCCATGATTAAGAAAATTAATCACTATCACTTCTCTCTCTCCCTATATATATATATATATATGAAGTGATCTTATACATGTATAGTAGTAATTAGTTATTACTACTATACATATATAAGATCAGTTAGTAATATATGTTAGTAATAATAGTTCTATAGTTAGTAATATGTGTATAAGATCACTTCAGAAAGTCTCGGTGGTCGACTGATTTTTATCGATTTATTGATCTGTCTATTCAATAGTCATTACAGTGTAGTGGATATTCGTAGTTATTATGCTGCTATCCATATTTAATTTTTTAACCTTTACTAGAGAGCCTTTTCCAATTATTTGTTACTTTTAACACGACCTTGTACTTAGCCATTTTTATGTTTGGTTCATGCCCTGTAAGGCACAAAAAGCTCTTGATGATATGCATTATTATTATTGATTATCTCACTGTTTTCTAAATTTATTTTTTAATCTAAAATCTGTCAATGAAAGAAATTTCAAATTGTCTTCAAGTTGGAGTCAGAAATGTGTTTTTATTAATCTTCTTCTTATTATTATTTTAATTACCCTTTGAATTTTGTATCTGATACTTGAATTGCAATAACTTTCTTGGAATGCGCCATTTCTAGATCAATCTATGACACACGGCTTGCGTTATGCTGATAAAGTAGCCAATTGGGAACTTGAACTCAAAATTTTGAGAATAGAAACCTTTCTAACCCAAACCAAAACCTTCCTTTTGGTGCACTTCCATACTGGATAATTGCGCACGTAGCTTCTGCCTCTCTTAGCTGTCCTAGCTCTGCCAAGATGCTATTTCCCTCGCTCTCTTCCTATCGCAGCAGTATTCGAAAATGTAAATGTTCTTAAATAGACGCCATTGGAGTGCCAAGTAAATCGTGGCCACAAACGTCAATTGGAACAAAAATCAATATTTAATCTCTCTCGGCTGTTAAAACTGCTATTATTACGGATTCAACATTTTAACATTTTACGCAATCAGAATTTCAATATGGATCTACGATCTATCCTGTATACGTGATGGGCAATTAGTATTTATACATTTCTGCATCTCAGTGCTCCCACTTAAGTAATTTTCCAAATCTGTTTTTATTATATTACGTATACATATATACAGCGCGTCCACAAAAGTCCTTACCCTGCTTTTAGTTTTACGACCATTGGTCGTAGACACATACTTTTAGTTACAAAAATGTTTTAAATGACTCTAAGATTTATATTTTTGCATTTTTAAACTAAAAAATTTTAATTTTATATAAAAAATGATATCTAACTTTTTACAGCTTCATCCACAACTTATATTTAGGAATGTTCCTCTGAACCCTGTACTTATGTTTCAGAAACTTTCGTATTCGTTGTACAAAATAAAACACAAAATTGCGTTGAGCATTCGTTAATAAATAAAACTGAATTACTATCCGAGATTTATTTTCCCCCTTAAAAGTAACTCAATGATATTTTTGTGATTTTCTAGTGGCTTTATTTATAATTTTGTTTCATTTGGTATTCCGAAGGAGTTTTCATATAAATTTGAAAGTTTAAAAATTCATTATTAATATTCTCAGGAAATTTTATTGCTTTAGAACAGGGATGGGCAAACTACGACCCGCGGGCCAACTCCGGCCCGCCGGAAGGTTCTATCTGGCCCACGGATAGAATTTTAATTTGTCGGTCAGAGGCAAATTAAAAGAAATATTCATATATTATATATCCATATCCTTTTCTACTTTGTTTAAATATTATATTTTTTCTTCCTTTTTTTCAAAGAGCTGGTAATCTGTTTACATTCTCTATTTTTGTTCTACAAAACATAAATCGAAGGAAATAGCAAACACAGGCAGTTTTCAATCGGTAAAGTGTTAAAAGCGGAAGTTATTTGTTAGTTATAGCTGTAGATGGGCGCCAGCAAGCGTTATCTTTTTCTTGTGGAGCAGACATATGGGAATTCAATATAGGTGAATTAGACCTCACATGTGGCACACTGCGCATTTTAAGCTCCATCTAGCGGCTTTTTCTTTTGGCGCGAGTTCTAATATTATTGATTGCGTGTTGAAAGATTGTGGACATATAGCGTCATTGTGAATAGTGGCGAAATTATTAAAAGTATAGCGTAGCTAGTGCTTGTTTGGGTTATTCGTAAAATATTTCAACCCCAAAATGGCTACTAAAAAACGTAAAGTTGATTCAGAGTGCCGCGCTTTTAATGATGAATGGACATGGAAATATTTTTTTTCAGTTGTAAAAGATAAACCAGTGTGTCTTATCTGCAATGAAGCTGTAGCAGTCTTCAAAGAATATAACATTTCCCGTCATTTCACATCTAAGCATAAGAATTCCAATTACGAAGCAATGTCCGAATATGAAAAAAAAAAAAAAATGCAGAAAGTCTTTGTAAAAAATTATCAGGCCGGCAAAATTTTTTCAAGAAGGTAAACAGTATTCAAGAAGCAGCTACACATGCAAGTTACATTGTAGCATACAATATTGCTAAAAATAATAAAGCTCTCAGTGATGGGGAGTTCGTTAAACAATGCATGCTCCAAGTTTGTGATGTTTTATGTCCAGACAAGAAAAATAATTTTGAGACTGTAAGCTTATCTCGAAAAACGGTGACTTCTAGAATGGAAGCCATCGATAAAAATTTGGCATCACAATTAGAGTCAAAGATTGGCCAGTTTAAATTTTGTTCCATAGCTATGGATGAAAGCACTGATATAAATGATACTGCTCAATTAGTATTATTTATAAGAGGTGTTGATGAGAACTTTGAAATTATTGAGGAACTGGCGTGCATGCGTTCTTTAAAGGGAACTACAACGGGATATGATATTTTTCGTGAATTTCAGGAAGGGCTTGTAACTTTGAAAGTGCCTATAACAAATATATGTAATATTACGACCGATGGAGCACCAAATATGACAGGAAAAAAATCTGGATTTCTTGGACTCTTTAATCAAACTATCCCGGGAACAAAGTTGTTTTTCTACATTGTGTTATACATCAAGATGCTCTGTGTAAATCTGCATTGAATATGAAACCCGTGCTTGATACAGTCGTGAAGCTTGTAAATACTATTCGATCTCGTGGGCTCACTCACAGGCAATTTCGCGATTTTCTTCAGTCAGTGCAATCTGAATACTTTGATGTACTGTATTACACGAAAGTAAGGTGGCTTAGTGCAGGATGTGTTTTCGAGCGAGTTTGGCAGCTGAAAGACGACATTGTGTCGTTCTTCCATGCGAAACAGTGTTCTGTGGAGTGCGAAATGTTAGAAGATACAAAATGGCTTTCAGACTTTGCATTTTTCACAGATCTTCTTTGTCATATGAACAACTTGAATGTCAAGATGCAAGGCAAAAATCAATTTATCAGCGATATTTGGTCACATCTCAAAGCTTTTAAACTAAAACTTACTATGTTTGCTGGGCAGCTAGGTAAGAACGACTTATCTCATTTCCCGAGGTTAAATTCAATACCCTCAGTAAATGAAGAGAACCTTAAGAATTATGAAGATAGCTTGAAAAAACTGCATTTTGAGTTCGAACGCAGATTTCAAGATTTCAGTGCCATTCAAGCAGAATTGGATATTTTTACCATGCCATTCAACGTAAATTGTGAAGCAGTGAGGTCAGATTTGCAGCTTGAATTAATTGAGTTGCAATCTAACAATCATCTCAAGCAATTGTTTCTAAATATGCCAAAGTTAGAGTTTTACAAATCATTATCGAAAGTAAGTTTCCCAAATTTAATATCTCATGCCCAGAAAATCAGTGCTATGTTTGCTTCATCTTATATATGTGAACAAGTGTTTTCAACTATGAACCTTAGAAAGAATTATTTCAGAAGTAGACTGACAGATGAGCATTTAGCCTCGTTCCTTAGAATCAGTACATCTCACTTCGAACCTCAATATAAGGAACTTTTAAAAATGAAATCGCAATTTCATTCATCTCATTAATATATTAAATTGTAATACTTGTATATTGTTTTTAAAATTTTAGAAAAATTCATCTTGGCCCGCCAAACTTTATTTTTTCGATTTTTGGCCCGCGATCGAAAAAGTTTGCCCATCCCTGCTTTAGAATCATGAACTCGTTATTAATAGAAATACATTTATTTCTTTTCCAATGAATACAAATAATATTACGAGTTGGCTACGTGCCAATGCTGAAACTTACTATTGTTTTCTAGAACACGAATTCTATAAAATGTTTTGAATAAGATTCCCCTTTTTGAAAAAGAAATTATAGTAATCAATGCTCAAGTATTACATATTCATAAAATATTATATCAATCAATTTTTCAGAGGAATCTATATAGAAATTCTCGCCATGTAAGTCCCTTAACGTCGAAAAACTTTTTCGAAATGACGTTTTATTTTCAGTTATGTAAAAATGCAAATATTCCTCTGATAAATTTATGAATATGAGTGGATATGACTTCCAAGTTTTATACAAAACATCTCGATTAATTTTTGTCAAACGTTTTGCTTTTTATTTTTTTTTATAACGAGTACAATATTTTCCTAATATAAATACTGGAAGAAGTTGTAAAACGTTAGATTTCGCATTTTATACAAAATTAACTTTTTAAACTTAAAAACAAGAAAATATAAATAATTGTGTTCTTTAAAACGTATCTGAAACTAGAAGAATATTTCTATGATCAAGGATAGCGAAGATAAAAGACTTTGTGAATGTGGTGTATATACAAACATCACAGATGAAGAAAAGTAATCAGAACAGTAAAATAATCAAAATGGCAACAAAGGGTAAAATAATTAATTTCCTTGAACGGAAGAATTATAGAGATATTTAGAAATTTAAATCTAGTTCCTGATTATTTTCACTACAACAAACCGCTGAAATACATTAAGCAAGTTCCCTGGAGTCTTCTTGCGCAGTATAAAAATAATTAATTGAATTCCGTGTT
>KK115556.1:39561-91354 GCA_000611955.2 Stegodyphus mimosarum
TCATCGGTATTAATTTTCCATAACCTTAAACAATGTTTCAAGAAACCTGACAGAAAATAATCGCGCCAAGTATTTAATTTGCATATGACTGAAAAAAAGAAGACTAAATTTAGCTTTTCCAGTAAGAAAGAGGAAGTTAATATTGGGAAGGCAGCATGAATATTAATTCTCGCTTGAAGGGGAAATTACGAATATAAATGCAAATTTTGCAGTGTTCTGGGAAATTGATTTCATGGAACTGATAAAAGATGGCGGATATCATTACCTTACTCACGTTCTCTTCTTGATTTCTTAAGAGGCATCTCTATCAAACTTTTATACTTGGTATGCGTATGACCAAATTACGACAACGATGGAATTCTTTCTAACAAAATTAATTTACCTTACGCAAGAAAATATATTTATTATTAATATCATTAAAATGCAGAAAAATGGATATTGATTAGCATTTTGAAGAGTGCATTATTATTTTCAGTGCATGAACTTCTTGTCCTGACAAAGAGGAAACTGTTGCCACTTTACTTGTGGGAAATCTTAGTTGCAAAAGCTCGAGCGCAAGATATTCTATGAACAAAATACACAAATATGTCTGGAATAATTATTATTTTATTCGAAAATACCTCCACGTGGCGCTAATTTATGACAGAATTGATAGTATAACGAACACTGTTTTCCCCTATTGCTTGGCCCTATTATTTTGAATAGCTTTTTTTCTAAATGTACCAACGTTTTATATCGTCTTCTATGGATTAATTCTTAAACTAGTAAGTTTATGGTAATTGTTTAACTTAAAAGCGATTCTGATATTAAACCTCGATTTAAATCAAATTGCATTACAAAACTTTTGCGCTTTAAAATTTTCTGAAATTTTAATAATAAGCATTTTTTGTGGTCTGAAGTTTTATACGATCAATTTGAAATTATTCTTTATTCTGACTATTTATTATGATCGCGAATCAGAGTAATATCCGATTATAACGTGGCTTATGTATCACAGCTTGGAAACCCCCGAAATCCCGGTAAGCGGTCTCGCTGGACGGCCATTTTCGAGATTTCCTCCATGTCTAACATGCATATCAGCCAATTACCCTTAGAAAGCCCTCCACGAAGGCATTTTTCGTCTTAGACAGATAGTCATTGTACACTTTGCCGTAATCAGTTAATGAATCAATTGAAACTGCGCAGGTGTAGTTTAAAATCATATAAAAGCAATGCTAATAATGTGATACCTGAATTTTTCAACAACAAAATAACAGCCAAAGGAAAATAAATAAAATAAAAATTAATGTATATAGGAGCAAAATAATAGCCAAAGGAATTTTAGAATTTAATACATACAGGGTTAGGACAAAGAGAAAACGCTATGTGGTGTAATAAACATGGTATCACCTTTAAATGATAAATGGGGTTTGAAGTTATAGATAGACTGACTGATGGAAATTGAAAATGTTCATTGCATTGAAACTATAATATTATTCTCGATAAAATTCTTATTTTACAGAAAGGTATTCATTAACAGCTGAAAATTTCAGACATTGGTTTGAAAATAATTTCTTTAAAATGTAAATATAACATGATTTTGATTTGCATAGCTAGGGATATATAGTCACAGGTGTTTACACTTTTTGCATTATTTGTTGCGTTTTGGAATTTTCTATTTTGCTGTTCATTTTATTTAGTTAATATGCTGATTGAGGTGCATTATTTTCTCTTGTTGTTGGTTGCTTTATTTTTTAAAGCTTAATATTGAATACACGAATATTTGTTTTGTTCATCCAACAGATGGTCAATTCCATTTTTGGATATTTAATATAAAATACAAAATTACATTTTATATTATTCGACGTATGCATTAACCTACAAGTGCCGCTCATTTTCAATAGCAATGCAACTTATATTGTGTTGTAGAGACTTTAGAAGTATTTTTGGAAAGCAGGAGAGATGAAAAATGAGCAAGCCCTTCGACGAGACTCGAGCCACGGACCTCTCAAATACGCGCCGAATGTGCTGACCACTACACCACGAAGACATGATAAGAAGGAGAGAGGAATGCCTTATAATATGAATCCAAAATGTCCGTGTGGATTACTCCATAGTCATAGCAAACTTTACGCGTTTTTATATCCACTTACTAATTTTTAAGAGCATGTCAAGTGTGATGTATTTAAAGACTAGATAAACTGCATCTGTTGTTCACTCAAGACTAGGTTTTCAACAACTGTTCTTTCACAAGATCGTAGAGTATACTTCTAGGTCTTCTAAGTGAATCGAAGTCGGAGTTATTTGTACTTAAAGGCAAAGGAGCAATTGACTGTGCTGACCTGTTGTAGTATCTAAGACTTTGAAAAACTTCATCCAAACGTTCATAGACTCCACACCCAAGCCCCAAAACAGTTTTGTACGGGGTTGTTCGCTGCTCCAACTCGAAAAATTTATTTTTCCTTTATTTTTTTAAGACTTTTTTTTCTACATAACAGTCTGCAAGCAGCTGTGCCAGTCGCTCTTTAGACGGACAAGGACAACCACTCATTTCAAATTTTAGCGATATATGTAATTTTTTCTGGAGAAAAGTATTCGTGTCCTACTTACTGTTTAAATGGACTTTGGTTATCCTGCATACAAATACAATAAGCAGACTCTCAATTAACCAGGGAAATAACGGGGATGAAGTTCTTGGTTAATACAAAAATTTCGATTTATCCGACAGCAGTTCAAAGAATACGTTAAAGATAAATAATCTATATTATAACTAACAGAAAACATTGTTAAAAACTTATGTGTATTTTTACCCAGTTTGAATGAGTTCATTTAGTTACATAAATTGAATCAGTATTCAAAATAGGAGAATACACTTCAAAACAGAAAGAACAATGTTTTTGTTTATTATACTAATTAGGAATCAGTAAGAAACACTGATTATTTTTATTAGGAGTCATATTAATAGCTCCATCCTTAATTTACTGTTAGGATTAAGCGATTTATTTTTAATGAGAGATTTAATAATATTAACACAGTCATATTATTATATGGATATTGTGAATATAAACAATGTTTGAATATTATGAGCTCATTTTCTATCATTGCTGTTATCCTATGTATTATCTTGTCCTTTTCGCTTGTGCCGTAGAAGTTTTACTTTATTCGGATGTTTGTTATAAAAATTTCTATATCGTTTGTCAGTAAATAAACTTAGCTTTTTAGCATCAGAGGCAGTATTAGTCTCGATCCTCATTTTCCTTTCTTCCGTATCACTTTTCAAATAAAAAAAATGTTGCTACGAAATATTATTACCACGTATTATTTTTTAAAGGAATATTAAATATATAACTTAATAAAATAACATAATGCGAATATAAACAAATGTATGGCAACACTAAACACTATCTAGAATTCAAAAGATATACACTCATGTCCAAAATTATGTTTACATGCATAAATTCACGGATTTCTCAGAGACTATGACTTATAATTTAATGAATTTTCGTGGAATCATACATAACATGATGACACATAAATGCAAAAGAAAAAATTGAAGATCACCTCACATTATATAAAATTGTAACATGAAACAATAAAAATGGTAATAAAGTGTGACAAAGAGAGTTAAGAAAAAAAGGAATGATTCAGAAAAAGAATTAAGTCTTAGGAATTTAATATGGAATAGGATCTTCCCTGACTTGTACACACATATCACAACATGTTTTAAGGCTGGAAATAACGTTGTTAACCACAGTTTGGGGAATTAATCTCCACTCTTCCAGCAATGCCGTCTTCAGAGCATTTACATCTCTAGGAGGAGGATGTATACGTGCAGTTGCTCTTCCAAGGTAGTGCCATAAGTTCTCTATCGAGTTAAGGTCAGGAGAGTTTGGTGGCCAAGGTATTCACTTAATGTCTTCACATTCAAGGAATTCATCAACGAGGTTTGCTCAATGTGGACGGGCATTATCATCCATAAATAAAAAGTCAGGTCCATATGCACCCCTGAAAAGTCTTACATAAGGATCTAAGACCTCATCTCGATATATCTGGCCTGTCACAGACCCGCTGCTGAACACGTGTAGGGGCATACGTCCATCGATCATTATTCCACCCCATACCATCACACCTCCACTACCGAAACGGTCACGTTCCACAATGTTCGAGGGATCATTTCGTGTTCCTGACTCCCTCCTGATGTAAACACGTTTAGAATCACCAGTTAAACTAAACCGCGACTCATCAGTAAAGAGAACATGGGACCACTGATGTTCAGTCCAGTTTTGATGTTCTTTACACCAATTAAAGCGATCCCTCTTTTTTCTGTGAAGATAGTTAAAACACATACCCTTGGCTTTCTGGCAGAAAAGCCTTTTTCGTTAAGCCTTCTGTATATTGTTTGCCATGAGGCAACAGTTCCAGTGGCGGGCTGCAAGCTCTGAACTTAACTGGCGAGCAGTAGCCTTTCTGTTACGATGGGCAGTTAATGCCAGATACCGATCTTCAGAAGCAGTTGTCATTCGTTTCCGACCTCGTCCAGGCCTCCTTACAACACTTCCCTCATTTTGAAACTGTTTCCATAGCTTAGAGACTGTCTGTCTTGAAATATTCAGACATGTGGCTGTTTCCATGATTGACTGCCCTGCTTTTAAACGGCCGATAATTCGCCATTTTACAGATTCTTCCAAATGATACTTCGAAGCCATAACAAACCGCTTTGAGTACACACTGAAATCAAACGCTATGTTGCAGAAATTCACTCAAATATTCAGTTTGCGCAAAGCGCTAGATTCACTCTTGGATGACGTAACGCCTAGATTTGCATATCACAAACCGTTTGATTACTTTTGATTACTTTTGATTGGATAATGCTAATTAGGCTTGGTTTTCACACATTCCCTGCAAATACGGATCACATTGATTCGATATTTCATTGAATATCATCATTTTTGGGTATGTAAAGATAATTTTGGACATGAGTGTATATTGTTTTTAAATATTTTGTGTTTTTTCTGTTGAATTTTATGTGGCGTAGGGGCGTAATAAGTGATGTTTAATAAATAAAGTTAAAAAAAAGTTAATAATAAAAAAAATAAAAAATAGTTTGTAATTCACTACACTAAAAAACTGAATATTATTATAATAAACTGAGAAAAGACTGAAAAAAATTAATGGCAACACTTCTCACTATATCCGGAATTCTAAACATATGAAGCTTTTAAATATTTTGTGATTTTATGTGGCATAAGTGAGAAGAAAATAGTATTTAATAATAAAGTTAGAACAGAACTGGTAAACTGCGAGCTGAGCGAAGACATACAAAAATCATGACAAATCCTCTGATGCGGTGTTAAAATATGGATCCTTTCAGATTTGATTCTTTTTTTTTTTCGTAAAGACAAGGCTGAGTTAATTATCAACCCATTTAAACCGCTCCCACTTAATCGGTGGTCGACATATTCGATTTCATTTTAGGGAATTCGTCACTTTGAGAAAAATAAGAGACATTTAAAAACATCTATTTAATTTTGTAATGATTGTAACACACGCGTTATAGTGAGGACTCATTATACTTGAGCCAATCTAAATCTATGCGTTAGTTATAAGAAAGTTTATTAAAATATACCCTTACTTCTTCTAATTTATGAACTTGTTAGAAGCTGGACTTAACAGCGACCAAAAGGAGCACAGTTAACGTTAACTTTCAAGATCCAACACTGGCATAGGTACAATAAAAGAAACCATAAAAGAAAAAGAAAACTTTCTTGCAGAGGAAATCACAGAAATTGGAAAAAAAGTCTGGAATTCAGATTTTATATTACGCCCAAAGGAGCGATTTTTTATACACACACACATACGTGTCTGAACAGCCATTTCGTAAGCCTTTCTGCTAAAAATATTTAAAAACAACATATCTTAGAATTTCCTAATCTCGTGCGTTGGAGATAAAAGTATTTTATTCCATACAGTGTTGCCTCTGCTGGCTCTGAAACAGTTGCGTTTTTAATAAAAAATCGTTGAAATTTTACAAAATATGAAATAAACAATAAAAAAATTCCAGATTCTAAATTCGGGCTTCCAGGTGCACCTGTTCGGGTGATGACTACGTTATCCAAAATTTGACGGTTTTAGGTACCGTTGTGTTTTTCCAATGCAGGAAATAAAGAAATATTCATGTAGATTCTTCATCATTTAATTTGTTCGTTGATATTTGGTGGCAGCAATTTGAAAAGTGATTCAATGCTTTTAAATGACGCAAAATGCGTTTCGAGACTAACAGCCCTTCCAGGCTAATAAGTAAACCAACTGAAATATTTTGACTTGAATTATTTAAAGACATTCTGAAGATTATAGTTATCGATACGGGGTGTAAAAGAATTCATTTGTTAGAGGTTATGTATGCATTATATCTGAGTATTACAAAAGTGAAGATAGGCTAAAAGATTTTTTTATTATTTTTTTATTTGAAATTTGAATTTTGTTTTTCTAACTGCGATATATAGATCGAGAAGGAATAAAACTCTAACTAATCGTGATGTTATGTTCCTTTACATGGCATTATTATAAATGAAGGCGTGGTCCTTGATTAAAATAGTTTTTCAAATTAAAGCAGTTTACCTGTATATTCATTTAAGCCCCCGCTAGTGCTCATTTATTATTTGTAAGTGGAAAGGCAGGATTATGAAGAAATTTTGAAGTTTCCTTAAACATGTAAACTTAAGCTTAAGTCTCTTAGACCTCAGCCGTAATCAGACATTGCTTAAATATAAACACGTTATGTATTAGTACATAAGTATAAAGACGTTATTGCTTCGACATAGCCACGATATATATTAATATTATTTCATTGCAAAGTAATTTACAAAGATCATGTTCTCTTATCAAATGTCAGAATCTTACGCAATTTTTTCTCTCTTGGATCATCAGATTACAAATATACGACTACAATTTAATTATTAAGAGAAGTTTATGTCGCTTTATACTTCATTTCTAATTCATATCACTGATTAAGTGAATGCATTAAATTTCTCGAAACTGAAAGATAGGTCTCAATGAAGTTTTTAAGTAAAATTTCAATCCAGCAACAAACGGGTTTACCATCCTTGAACAGTAACATCAGAAACTATAGTCTTCATAACTACACCTAATCGTTAGCACCCACCAGTGGCTCAGTGGAGAAGACCGTTGAATAACCTTCGTTAAAATTTAGGTAAACAGATTCTCTGCATACGCGTTTTCATGTTTCTTCCAGTCTGTGAAGTGAACGCAGGCCAATATTCCTTAAAAAGTGTACCGCGAAAGTATAACTCCATTAGGCAGAGAGCCCTAGTGTGTTTGCCAAATGCAACAAAATTCAAATATGAAAGATATCACGGGGAAAATGCAACTAATTAGTTCAACAAAAGTGATATAATATTACTGAAAAGTTTTTTTTTTGTCTGGAAGAATTTCTTTAAAAAAAATTAATTATAATAAATTGAACATGATTTGATGTATTTCATGTTCAATGATCACATGAAACTTGGCAAAACGTAATCTAATGAACAGGAATTACCTATAAAACGTCCGAAATGCAGAAAAATGTAATTCTTCAAGACTTTCAAATTTGAAACATATTAAGAATCACTATTTTTACAATGTCATGTTTTAAATTTAAAAAAAAAATCTTTACTAACACTATATACGGTAACTGAAAAGTACTACGTTCTTAAGCCATTAACGACCGCACTAGTGTTCATTTGAAGGAAATGAGCAAAAATAATTTTTTTGACATATAAGAGTCCAATTAAGAGAAAAGCGTAACCGAAAAAAATATTTATTTTTGTTGACGATACAAAATATTGCGAAAACGCAACGTCGATCAAAACCGATTACTTTGGGATACATCAAAATCTTTGAAACTTTTGCTATACAAGGGCACATAACATTTATCACAAACAGTTATCATTTGACTACCATACTATTTGCATCTTTTAGTTTTGCTCATTGAGTTTTTCTCCATAATGTGATTTGTGGGATCCTTTCTCATTTCACTTGAGGCTAAATTCTGAAAGAAAGTTGGCCGGTAAGCAAAATCAGTATATGAAGATAAAGGCTGTAAATTTTCAAAATATTCTTTCTTTGCTTTCAGCAGTCCCAATGCAACACTTCTTTGAAAATTTAACACAGAAACTTTGGGGTCTAAAGAAAAGTTTCCACGCATTTAATTTAGCTACATAAATAAAATTCGTAAAAATAGGCCCCCACTATTTCTTACTTTTTACTTGCACTCTGTATATATCACAATAAAATCGAACAGAAGGTCCACCTCATTCATATATTTGTTGTAATTTCCAATGAGTTTAGGTTACTTTACAGATGCAGATTTGTTTTCCTTTCTTGAGAATCTCTTCTTTGTCACTAAAGACGGATAAATTGTTTCAAAGTTAGTTTCATAGCTATAACGGAACTATCTTTTCTTCGAATTACTGAGATGCCATCCTCTTCATCAAATGCAGTGCCATATCTTCCACGTCAAGTGATTAAGTAGTATTTTGAAAATATGCTGTTCATTTTGCTTCGTTAAAAATTAGGCAAAAGGGGTTGAGAATTAGTGTAATATTTGATAATATTAGTTACATAATTATTTTCACTAGTTCAACATTGTTTATCAAAAAGAAGTACATTTTAGCGTCTATTTAAAAAATTGTAATCAGTTTTACGAATATATAAAAATTGCAATTAAAAGTTACTACTGCTGGGAAATTTACATTCAACCTTGCGACTGTGCAGTGCTGAAAAGATGAAAAATTCAACATTATATAAACCAGCGGTAGAAGCCAAGAAATGTGTGAATACTGTGTGTCCTTCCGATATGCCAATCCTGGCTGTATGTCGTCATGGTTGTCGATGCGACTAGTAGCAGCGATCCTTTTCAGCGTGGTGCTACAGTTTGATGCACGGAATCTTGACATGGAATATAGTTGTCGAAGACTAAAATACGAGTCTTAGCAGAGTATCCCGGGCAGCATTTATATAAAGTATCGCATGGAACAGTTGCAGTCACATACCTGATGTTATGATTTTTTCTGATATTTCATAAGTTAGAACACTGGTTCATCCCTTTTTGCAAAGCTGAAGGAAAGCACCCATTAAAACTTATGTTTTTCTTACATCAAGTATGCTTCTTTGAAAGGGAACCACGAAAATGATTTGAACATCACCAAACCCAAGCAACAGTTATAAAAGCTATAATTAAAAAAAGTACCGTGGTGTAATATAAATTATTGTTATTATGCCATGCAGTCTAAAATGATCACCTATAATTCTAGATGTATTCCTGATTAATTAACCTTTTTTTGCCAAATGACTTTCAAGTTAATTTCATCTTTTAGGAAAAGATTATACTAGAAGGAAAAATTTGCTATTTCTGTGGCTGCTGAATAAATATCATTAAACATTTATTATCAACAGGCATAGAAATTGCAGATAATTTTCGGCTTCCAGAATAAGATTAATAAATTTTAATTAATTTTGATTTGTTAAATTAAACACTTAGGAGACTGAACTTAATTCTTAAAGAACTTTAATATTCTTTAATTTTAGTAAGTTTTAAAAACTTCGTTCTATAGATAGGAAAGCTGAACTAATTTATAAGGTATATCTCCCACATTCTTAGCGTGCCTTCGTGGTGTAATGGTCAGCACACTGAGCCGGTATTTCAGAGATCCGTGGTTCGATTCCCGGCGAAGGCAATGCATATTTCTCATCGTTCCTGCTTCCAAAAAAACCTAATGACTCTACAGTGGCGCCCGAACTAAAAGGGCTGTGGATGATGACTCTCCACACCCAGGATTTGGCGACTAGGTCCCCTAAAACCCTAGTCGCCCTTTAAAAAGGGGAGTATATAAGGTATATCTCCCACATTCTTAGCGTGCCTTCGTGGTGTAATGGTCAGCACACTGAGCCGGTATTTCAGAGATCCGTGGTTCGATTCCCGGCGAAGGCAATGCATATTTTTCATCGTTCCTGCTTCCAAAAAAAACCTAATGACTCTACAAATTTAATGATACAAGTACCCATTTTCCTTTCTACAACTAGAAAAAAGAGCATATTTGTAGCTTCTAGCCTAGAAGTAGATTAAATATGTTCCTCTAATGGTTTACTGTTAGTGTGTTACATTTTCTATTGATTACATAACATACCAAAAAAAAAGTAATAAAACGGGAATAAATAAAATCAAAGACGTTTACCAAAATAAGAGACTCGTATTTACGATACAGAGCAAACTCACCAGGTTTACCTGCACTGGTGTGATTTGTCTTAATATGCTAAAGCAGGAACCCTTTCGGACAGGATTTTCTAAGGAAAACTTATTTATATTATCATCACACGAGGGGAAAACTACGAAAAGCCCAATGTAGCCCGCCTGTTTTCCGGGATATGAACCGCCGTCGGATACAAAGTCCACACCGTTGTGCCTACAACTTCTACGAAGAAAACAATAAGAACGACATAGGAAACAACCTCCATTCTTTCTAATACTGTCATAAAAGATGTCGTAATTATTCGCGTAAATTTCAAAAGAGTTTTTATTAATTAGTCCCCAACATTTCCCCGTGTTTATTGGTGCGATATCAACATAAATCATGAAACTGATTCAGTATATTTTTTTCTAACTCGTGTGTGTTTTTATATGCTTATGCTGAATTCGTCTCGTCCCATAATAGAGCTCTTATGCTTATTTTATTTCATTTGCCTGCGTTAGTAAAACTGTTTGCCGTTTTGATCTTGTAAAACAATTTACGTTAGAAATAGCTAAAATACTTCCGGATATTAATGCTAAAAGTATGAGAAATTATCGTTCCATGTACATATTAATATTTTATAAAATCAAATTTACGATTTTTAAAAGTCTGGGCTGTTTTTGAAATAATGTATCATGTTTTGTAATAGAAGTATCCGAATTTTACTTCCACCAGCAGTTCGTAGGTGTTTAAATCAGTTTTTTGTCTCAAAAGGAAATAAAACAATCTGTAAAGGATAATTGTAATAAAATGTGTCATGTGTTGGCGACTCAACTGTTTATACACTGCTGGCAATTAAAAATTGGTACACAGGAAGGAAAGCAAACAACAGAATCTTATTTATTGCATATATACAACATAAAGGGAGGAAACCTTGATGCTTACACAACGTGCAGAATTCAATATACACAGCTGCCACTTATCGCAGTAATAACGCCTGTAATCCGTCTGGGCATTTAGTCGAACTGAGTTTAGGTGGCAAATATTCCATGGGGCTTCACCTCTGGGTGGTTCGTGCTGAGTGATGGCATGCCAGTTTCTCATCAATCCACGACCAGTGGCGTAACTAGAGAACAGCAAAGGAGAACATTTGTAACCGGGCGCAGCATCCAGGAAGCGTCAACTTGATGTTACGAAATTTTAGAATGAAATCTTTTCCATTCTTCGCAAACAGGAGGGAGGGTGAAAATTTCATTTGTCCTCGAGAGCTGAAAACTCTAGTTACAATTCTGTTGAAGACTATGTTCTCATTAGATGAGAGACGACCTGGCATGACCAAATGAGCTCGGTGTGTGAGAGATCTGGAGAACAGGCTGGCCAGGGCAACAGTCGAACACAGTATTATAAGCTTACGAATAACAGGGAGAAATTATTTATTAACGGACCTCTTGTTTCGTAATACCATTATTTTGCTTTTGTAATACTGCTATATTTTATATGCGGTAAAAGAAGGTAGCGCAGTTAATTAAACTATATTTTATGAAAATTAGTGAAACTCAAATAGGATTTGAATACATCGAACTGAGTTAACTGTTTAACAACACATGATTACAATTAAAAATGCCTTGCCATCTAGATGAAAAAAAAATCTCAATATGCAGTAAAGTTATCAATACGTTTTGTATTTCATCTAGCAAATGAAATATGAAATCTTAGAATTAATATACATACTTCCAAAATTATGCTTTTTAAAACCACTAACTACAAACAGCACATTCTTTTCACTTCATCCATATTTATATCAGGTATTGCGTAATAAATGCTATTTTGGTGGCAGTGTTTTAATATATTTCGCGTTTACCTTTCTCTAAACCATAAATCATATGTAGCTTTCTATGATTAATAATTATGACATATTCATATGAAAGAAACTAAATAATTTCTCTAGCTTTAGAATATTCAATGCTTAATTTGTGAAAATGAAGTAATGTCTGCATTTAAGCGTAATTAATTTATTGGCATTCGTTTATTTTCTCTTATACCACGGTTCATAATGCACTCAGTTTATTCAGCAGATATTAAAATGTTTCGAGAACGAGAAATCGAAATAGATTTGTATTTCTTTATTGTTTATCATGTAAGATGGTTGTATTGCGTGCCATTCTAACCATATCTAAAAATAGCTACCCCCCACAACACGCAAGGTTCTGAGCACTCAATGTTATGCTACTAACCTAGACTGCGACGAATATGATTAAAGCTGTTGAGACTTTTTTTTTATTTGCTGACGTTCAAGAATAAAGAACATGAAGTATTCTAAATGAGAAAATCCATAATCTTTACCTAAAGTAAAATTCTGTCATTTAGTAAAATGTATTTTATGAGAGCTAACCGAAATTGCTAAGCGCTAAAGGATAAATATATTTGTCAAAAAAATTTCTTTTTTCGAAATGGACGGCAGTGGTCTCAAATTGGCAACTCGTAAGCCGTATGCCCGAAACAATTTTCTGTAACCTGTGATTACATTTCCCGTAAATTAATTAGCGTTGTTAGGATGTTAAATATTATGACAAGAACTTGAAGAAAGAAAAAAACAGAGCTTATTAATTTACACTGTAATATAAATCTTCTATAATCACAGAATGACTTTTTTTTTCGGACCAGACCAAAAATAAATATTCTCAGTTACGAATTTTTACGAGAATAATCTCTTTGTTTCGGAGTACAAACCTGAAAATGGCCAGTGCCTGCAGTAAAAAAATCACAGTGGATTTATGTGTGAACATTATTATTTTCTGAAGTTAAAACAGTAAAACAAGAACCAGACTGATGCAGGAGATTCTGCAATTCTACCGTGATGAAGATACTCGTAGTTTGTAGTAAATTTTCTCTGGGGCTCTTTTTATCACATTCGAAATGCGAGGAGGTGGAATAGTTAGAAATACAGTTATTTTTAATTACTTGCATACAAATACATGTATTTTTCTACATGCGTCAAAGGAGAATTAAATACTAAATAAAAGAAAACTATTTGAAATATTTATTCTGAGAACTCGAATTCTGATTCCATTCGAAAAGTTTTCACAATTTATTTAATTTAAGTAAGTTATTTAGTGGTTTATTTAACGCAATAGAATTAGTTGATACAAATGTCAGTTTGAAAATTTAATATTTTTCTATCAGTACATTTGAATTACAAAATGCAACCATCAGAAATTTCTTGCAGATGCCACCCTTTAAATTTTATGCTGAAATTAATATAAATTGGAATTTTCGCCGTTGTGGCATTATTATTACTATTTATGTATATTGTAACAACTATCCAACTGTCTAGTAAATAAAATTTTAAATTTAGTTTTGTTAAATCTTGCTAAAAGAAAAAAAACCTTTCCTTTTTTATTTAGTATACTGATAAACAAAGTTAGGTAGTAATAAGCACATCATCTGCAACTGAAAAAATCCTGAAACCTGCAGGGCATGTTCAATTGTAGACCAATATATGTATGTATATAGATACACTAATGTTTGTGAAAAATGCAACATTATGAAGGAATTGCCGGAAATAAATGAAATTTATTCCGCATATTACTGACAGAGGTACAAATAAACAACAAAGTTTACAAGACAGGAAAAAAAACGAACGTCTGAAATCAGTATTTTGTGTGTCCGCCACGCTGAAAGATGAGAGCCTAATCACGTCGTGCCATCGAATCATACAGGTTCTGAATGTAATCCTGGGGAATGGCACTCCATATGGCTTCGACTTGACGCCAAAGTTCAGGCTTAGTGCGTGCCTCACCAGTTGTATGAGCGAGTCGCCGACCGATGAAATCTCAGACATGCTCAGTGTACGATATATCGGGAGAATAAACAGGCCATGGAGGAAGCGAAACCTGTTGTTTTCTAAAAAGGTCTTCTGCTGTCTGAGAAACATATGCACGGGCATTATCCTGTTGAAATACAGCGCCCGGAATGCGTCAAAAAAGGAGAGGACCTGTGACTCCAAACTTCCCTTATGTAGCTATCACTGTTGAGGTTGCCCACTATCTGCACTAGATGAGATCCACAAAAGTATACCCAATAACTCAACACACCATGATACCAGGCGTTTGTGCGGTATGACGCTGGATAACACACTGTGGGAGCAGACATTCCTCTCTGTAAAATCTGAAGCATATTCTTCCAACACTACACTCCAGATTATAGTGCCACAGATTATAGTGCCGATGAATCTATAATTATATTATAGATTCATCGGAGAAAGTAACTTATTGCCACAGGGCACGCCATGCCCACTGAAGTCGGAGGCGTTTGTGATTCAGTGACAGGATAATCCTGCGTAGAGGAAATCTTGCATGCAATTCATGCTGCAGTGGACGGTGACGAACATGCAACTAGACAACAGAATTCCTGTAGCCGTGCTCCAACGTTGTGTTAACGCAAGAGGGGACGCTGTACAATTCGTCACAGTCGATATGTCTGTCGTCCCGTGCTGTTGTCCTGTTGCGTACGGTTGTGCTGTTGTGCTATACCCACTGCCAGAATTTCGCTTTGTTTGGTTCTCCTCTGTCCATTTTTTTCAAACACGCATCACTGTTGTGGCATTACGTTGCGTGCGTGCTACGATTGCTCAATACCAAAGTACACCCTCTCGCATACCGATGAAGCGGCCTCATTCGAATTCCGTTAGTTGTTGGTATGGCACCCCTGTTGTTGATGAGGTATACTGACCACTAATTAAAACGTTACAGCAGACAGAGGATGATAAACAGATTTCAACGCAACTTTACAGTCATGTTATATACATGGAACAAGCGTCCGGTTCTCAATTCACGCAAGGGCAATCGTTTTATAATTCTTAATCGTTTGCATATGCTACTTCACTTTACATTTCCTGTAAGTTTGGTTCAATTTGAGTAATTCCTTCATGGTGTTGTGCTTTTCACAAACATTAGTGTATATACATAAATAACTATACATTCGAATTTTGCACACACACACATACACACATACATATATATATATATCTATATAAATACGTAAAATTACAATTCATACTTCATATGGAAGGTGGTAAATTTAAGAAGCAAATGACAAATCGATATTTTTAAAAGTCAGTGGCTTTGTATGAAAAACAATGGAAGTGTTACTTTAATCTTTTCGTGGAGAATAATGATTGTAATAGGATAAGTTATAATTTGATAAAAAGAACTCTCTCAATAATTTAGATCACAAACTAACGCCCGGGACTAGTTGGACCTTGAGCCTGTTTTAGCAGCACTTAACAACAAAAATAAAATTTATTATTATTAATCATTTATCGCATACTTTCCGATGGCTTTAAATAGTGGAATTAAGTTTTAAGACTTTTATTGAACTTATATTTTAAAATGCTAAGTCCGAAGAACTAATTCTTTGGAAATAATTTTGAAGTGGTAATATTTAGAACAGTAAATATGATATTAGAAAATTAAAATTTTAATGCAGTTTTATAAACTAATTTAGTAAAGCATCTTTAAACTCATCATTAAGATATTTTTAAGCCCTTTTAGTTTTTTAGCTTGAACACAAAACCTTAACAAATTTTCTTCACCAGATTCTTTATTTTATGCAATGTTTTTTAAGAACACATGAGGGAAATTCAAGCTTGTTGTTCGAGGTTAAATTTATTCTTCTGAGCAATTCAGCATCTTTAATCCTTGCAAAGAAGAAAAAAAATTCTTACACATTTACTATTTAGAAGACATGTTACTGAAAATAAAAATCCTTAATGTAAATTTAAAAAAATAAGACAAGCAGTATAAAAACTAATTTTAAGACTGAAGAAAAGTTGAAAATTGTCACCGAAGAATATTCAGATATGCATTGAGAAATGAGTTATTAAACACTGAACTATTTATTGAAAGGATATCTATTTTAAGTACACTGGCGTACCGGCTTCTCTAAACACTGGCAGAAATTTCTCGCAAAAATAATAAATTTACTGTTCTTTAAACTTAAGGAATACTAAGAATACATCATTGTTATCTGAAAATATTATATTTTTTCATACTGTTAAAGGATATTAAACAAATTTTAAAAATGCCAAATATTTTCTTTTGTCATCCTTTTTATCTCGAGATAATTGATTTAAGATATCTTTTTTCTTTCCCTGAACTTTCAAAACTCTTCAAGGAGAAGAAAAATTGGCTTTCTCCTGCTTTCAGTAATTAAGTGCTTCTGCCCAAGTACATCGCCTTAATGCGAGAAGTTTTATTTATTATCACTAAAACGGAAAAGAATTTCTTGGCAGCTTATAATTAATTTACCTACTTTTCTTTTCATTCGCTTAAAACAATGATACGTGAATGTAATACAAGTTATACAATATACCTGAGAGTAAATTCCTTGCCTAGCTAAGAAAAGAAATTTTACGGTTGTTATGAAAAATATTTAGATTTAGGTAAGCGGTTGCTGGGAAATATAATACAGAATGTTTGTTTTATTACTTTGGCAGCAAACTGCCCTCAGATGGCTTTTGGAGTAAAATATAGTCTACCGCCATGTCATTAGAATGCGATTTAATCCCAAGTAACCTACGCACAATTCTGTATAGTATCTTTGTGAGATGTGGGCACTTAAAATTCATAAATCTAAAAGTCCTATCTAGAAGTCAGTAGTATTGAAATATAGCAGACTCTGCGACTCTAGCCATCGAGACGTTCTTGAGGAACACTATATAGTAAAAATATCTAGTTTTAGAACCAGCGTAATACGAGTGCTAAAATTCTTGGTCGTGAAAGACAGCTGCTCTATCTGATGGTATTCGTGATTATTCATAACCAGTCTCTATATGCTGAAATGGGATTAGAAAGCAACGAACATATTTCGACAGTTTCACACAGCTCAGAGTCAATCCGCTGCTAATGCTATTTTTTAACTTAAAAAAAGGCCAGAAGTATTTATTAAATAATAACAAGTTGAAAATGAATACATTTTTTGAAAAAAAAAACGCAATTAGCATTGGCTTATTTAAAAATTTTTATACTGCATTAAAAGCAGATTTTTATTGGAAACGGAATAATATGCATTTAAAACTGCGAATTTAGTTTTACTAGAAACTTAAAAGTATATTTTAAATACGTATTCTGCCAGAAGAAGAGGCAGAGAGAAGTGTCTACGCTGTAGTAGATTTAACGTTCACCAGGTTGCACCGAAACGTAGGTTGCACTTCGGAGTAGAGAGAAATGACAATGTATATTGCTTGGCAAAAAAGGAATTACTGTTCTTTAGAAACCCAGAAATGACTTTTTAGCTATCAAGATTTGTTTTTTTATCCATAAATGAGGAACCCTGCAAGATTTAAGACTCATAAGGTGCAATAATGTGCATAAAATGGTGACGCGAAAGGCTTGGCAATGTATTCTGAACAAGTGATTTGATCACAAATTCTCTTCGTGCTTCAGCTGTGACACCGTCTTGCCTTAACCAGAGCATGATTGCCTAATGAATTTTTTATACTTCTTCATTTTTCCAAATTAAAATAAAGAAAGTTCTTTTTAATCTAAAATATACTCTCCTTCATCCTGTGCTAGTTCTTAAAAGTTACGACGGGAATGCTTTTCACCAGGGTTTGCATGTAGTCCTCGTCAACATCTTCCAAGAAAACTTTCGTCTTCTAAGGTGTAGTTTACACACAGAATTCCTGTACTCACTTCTGACAATGCCTGATGCTTATTATCCGGTTTTCCAGATACTGCATTAATATTTCTATTAATAATTATTTAATTTAACTGATATAGGAAAGTATGCCGAAAATGCTTTTCTGCCATTTAGCTTGCGAAAAAAGTATAACTTTTAAAATCGAACTGCATTCTTCAAAATTATGAGTTAAAAATAAGTTGAAAGTATTATCTGCTTATATAGGAAGTTGATGCAGGTAGTTTATCCTCCTCCCCCACCGACCCTAATTTGAACCTCAGTATTTACGGGATGACCCAAACTATATTTTTTCATAAGTAATGATGCTTATTCTTGCTTTTCTCATAGTGCGTTATTTTTGTTTTGAACACTTTATGTAAGCAAAAAAACTTAATCTCCAAATTAAACTATTTGAAAATGTAGTTTGTTCGTTAACAGAAATTTTCTATTTATTACAATACGAATTATTCCTTTCCAGCGTTTTTCTTACTATCCTGGTATCCTCGCTCCCATGAGCTATCACGATATTATCCCGACAAATTTAGAATTGACTGTATTTAATTTCTGTTCTTTTTTTATTCATATTATACTTTCGTTAACATTTTCTTAGTCTTCCTGCTCAGATTCCTTTAAACTGATTATTAATTCCTTTTACACAGTAAAAAAATTATTCTAATCTCGAAAACTTTCAGGTATCATATTTCAACAGAAATATCCATTTTGACCGATCGCGAACTCATTTTGACTATATGTTTTCGTAAAGTCTGTACATGTGGACAGAATAAACAACTCTTCTGCCCAACACGAACTAAAATGGATTTAAAATGGATTTTTAGCGATATTTGTAAGTACGTATCTCGCATGGCTCAAAAGGATTACCCGTACAACGTTGAAATTTTACACATGGGGCTGCTATAACATTTAGTTTTGCCTCTCCCTTTTTTACTGCAGTCGGCAGTACCAAAAGTATACATATATATATATATATATATATATATGCGGGAGATAAAAACAATCACGTTCTAGTCGTGGCCGAAAATACTCCTGCTTAGATGTTGGGAAATTGCGTCATAGTGGAATGATCCGATGGAATTTTTAGAAGAAGCACGACCAGCTTGAGAGTTAAACATCATTTATTTTTCGATGACGGATTTCTTAGCGCATATCTTTATAACTGGTAGAAGATCAGGGCTGCTAAACGCGCCCCATAATTTTAGATATGCATTTTAAATAATGGAGAATAGCTAGCAGAAGCTTAGCGTAACGCTGTCAGTTAGCAGGCTAAGAGGCGAAGAGAGAGAGATTATGCAATTAGTAGTTTTTATACTAGGTAGGTGCATAAAGTATAGCTAAGCTGGGATTGGTTAATTTTAGGTTGTTATGTAACATGGAAAGATCTCGAATTTTGGAGAAAAGATGAAAAAACTTTCCTGAAAAAACTACCACCAGTTTGAAATTTAAAATTAGAGCAAAACTAAATTTCGTATTTCATATGGTGACTACTTACAAGTTTGAATATGAAATTTGATCACAGGTATGTTCTGTGTACTTGGAGAGCAGCTGCCGTGCTTTTCTGTTTAAAGAGTAGAAACAACTTGCCCATGGATCCCGTTTCAATTTCCAATCAGATGCACAAAACTGTTTTAGAAACCCGAACACAATATAAAATTCAATGAAAAAAGGAAACTTTCTTAAAGTTTGAACTAAGTCTGCAAAATTTAACAATCCTTCCTCAAACTTCAATATGGCTCTCTTAGAAATATAAAATTTTGTACCTTGTAAGGTATATTTTAATTTTATAGCAGTTATTTTTAATTTCTAATCCCTTTCAATTCTTGTTTCCACTTACAACTTCCTACTAGAATGATTTTTAAAAATCGCGTTGAATGCAAATGGGTTAGAAGAAGTATTTAAGGAAGGTTCAACTAACTTTGATAGTGATTTCTAGAAGTGCTTAGTAGCGCGTGTTTGCCTTCTGGCTAAGTCACTCTTGAAGCTGTTACGCACGGCCGTATATTACGTGCCTATTGATATTCGCCGGCTAGTTTAATTTGAGGGCCAACTGAGTGAAATAATTGTGTTTAGCTTCGACTAAGTCTCGTTTAGTTAATTATAATGTAGTTTCTTATTTCGTATTCTGAGTTCAAGCCCGAGTAGAGGCTTTCTGTAAGCCCGAGAAGGGGTCTACTGTTATTCTTATTTGAGTGAAATAATATTTTAACCCTTCTCGAGCCTATGTTTTAATTGTTTGAACTCAGCGATACGTCGCGACATAGTTCACTAGATTCCTCGGCGTTCATTGGCATACGCCGTCTGAAAATGGTACCATATAACCCGCAGTCGAATATAGCGGAACCTGTAAATAAAAAATATTGTTAAAATTATCCGGGGATACGTTAAGAATTATCATGACTGTTGGGATAGTTTTGTCATTGCATTAGTGAATTAGCCTGCCGCCCAACCAGTACAGTGATTTGCGTCGCTGATTGTCGGGTTCTAAATTCAGGAGAAAGCATGAATGTTTGTAAATGTATAGCGTCTGTGCGGCATGGCGGCACTTTATATATGCGGCGTAAGTCCACTTTATAAAGTCCTCTCATGTGGTTTGGTGGAAGGGGAGAGAGGTGGAAGAAATTCGAACCCGTCCCCCCAGGTGCTGTCCATCGAAATAGTGGGCGGAACTGAGCAATATCACGCTGTCACTTCTAAGGTGTTCAAGGCTGTTGTCAACAACAGGCTTTTCTTGAGCACTCCCTTGCCACGAAGAATTTCGTGTGATAGGGCTGATGTTGCTGTCAGACAAGTGAACGTTAGTAACAACAACATGAATTAGCCTTTGCATTGAGAACGGCGAAGCATGACGCTACACAAAAGACTGCGCGGAACTCTCTTTAGGGAGGAAAATTTTAACCTCCTTAGATAAACTCTTTTTTGTGCAACAAAAGCAAGAAGAATTTAAGTTAAAGGACATTCAGAAAATAGTCGATGAGGCAATAAGAAACGCAGATTCAGCCAGACAGAAAAGAAAATTCACTACATAAGAATAGATGGCAGGTGAAATACACTGTTAAGTCAAAACATACTGAAATTTAAACATTCTTTATCATCTGCGCCATAAAATAGAGTTGCAAAATTTGAGCCCAGGTTCGAAGGGCCTTTTATCATAGAAAGAATACAATTTACAACTTTATATTTAAAAGACACTAATGGGCAGAAACTTGATCAACGATGGTTAATGTTAATCAAGTGGAAGCCCTTACATCAACGGCAGGATTTTATTCTGTAAGGCTGCTAGCTTATTTAAATTCTGAATACTGTAAGGAATAACTACATTAAATTCCTAATTTAAACTTAAAAGTGCATACAGAGGATATACGGATTCAAAAAATGTGCATACAGCTTATAGTTTCAGCTAGTTTAGCAGGAAGACTTGTTTACCTATAGGCACTAAAAGACAGCCACTAAATCTTGTTTACCTATTGGTTCTAAAAGCCGCGAATAAATTTTGTTTATTTATTGGTACAAAAGGTAACGACAAGTTCTGTAAATAATAATTTTAAAAGGAATAAAAGGAGAAGTAACCAAGGAAAGTAAGGGAGCTTTTAAATTGCATGCAGTCATTTTAAAGAGACTTTTGGCACGTCTACGAGCATTACAATAACAAAGAATTTCTCTAAGACAGAGGGAACAACAGCATTAAACTTGAATGCTACTCTTTTACAGCAGGCATTTTTCCAAGTCTATCTGGATCTTTCCCAAACAGCTCACCATTGATTTCTATTGCACGATTATCTTTCTGCCGCCGCACTGCTTTGTCATAGAGTGCATTACGGGCAGAAAAAAAAGAAAAAAGAAACAAGTAAGAAGAAACAAAGTAAAAAAAGAACTTCGTGAAGAAAAAGTAGCGAAGAAGAACAAATGATTCTCGCTCAAAGAACTTTTCCCTCTCCCAAAGCAGAATAAAGTAAACAGAATACTGTGCTCTCTCATTTTATGGTGAAGTGAGGCTCGAATTAAAACAATGTTATAAAAGCGCGACAATGAAATTTTCTCTAAGAAAAGAATCGAATACTTACTTAATATCGAAAATGATGTGAATATATGTTTAATAGCAGGATTTAAAAATGATTAATTTATTTAAATCAGCAGAAAAAAATTAATAATATAGTATGTAAAATATAATTTAAATTACACAGTTTTAATGAAATGCAATAAAACATTTTTCAGTTATTTTATTTTCATAATATTCTTCGCTCTCATGTTATGAGTAAATTCGAAATGATGCTAATAATAGCGAATTGTAAAGTAAACTGAATGAAATCACATTTATACTTTTTATGATATAACGTCTATAGTTTCTTGAAATTATTTTAATAATTTTACACACATTTCTCATATCATCCTTCCACGATTTTATTTTAATCACATATGACCAAGGATATTATTAAATTCAAAATTGTTTTTATTTTTAATGGCATTGATTAAAACTGTATAACGTAAAAAGGTTTTCATGAATGTATTATTTTATATTTCTTAATCTTCAGAATACAAAAAAAAAATAATAAGAAGAAGAAAACTCTACTTCTGAATGTAAAAGCATTACTTCTTCTTTTGACCGCAACACTGGAGGACGCTTTAGAAGATTTTTCTAATATATCCGATGATGTAAATTTATATTCAGCTTAATATAATTTTTACCCTTTCCATCCTAAAGATAATAACTGGGTATAATAAATAACTCGAAACTGCTTCATTTCAAAATTAATCCTCCTTGCATGTTTCTTGCCTAACGCTAAGACATTGATACTTGCATAATGCTTCAGTTAATATAAATTTCAAATTTTGGAACCGAAACTTAAAATCAACCAACCAAAATAAAACTAAACAAAACTAAGACATTCTGACACGGATTTTCTTTTATCTTAGATTCGTCGAATCATCTCTCTTACTTTTCTGCTCAAAAAAACTTGCTAGTGCCGACTTCCTTTCTTTCTTCAAATATTTTTCAAAATCTAAAACGTATCGATGTAGTTCTTCCAGAAAAAGCGCGATTACAGCGATAAATGCTTCTGCGTTTGCTTAAAAATGTATTTTCAACAACACAGACAAAAAAAAATTTATGTGGACACCGCATGACTTCCCTGTACGGCCTATTAAATTACACACACATTTTTCCTGTATTTAATTTAAACTTATTCCCGTAAATTTCATTACAGATATATTTTCATTCACTTAATTCAGTTCTCTCTTCCCGGCAAGGCATCAAACTCAAAACAACTTCATTAAAAATTGTAAAATACAGAAAAACGTAAAACGCCAAATGCAGTTAAAAAAAACAATTTTTACAATTAAAATTCGAGTTCATTCGCTAAAACAAGCAATTCGATTAGCAGACAAGAAGGCAGATTTTTCGATTCATAAAACTGAAAGTTTACTTTTGGTCCCGCTCAGCAAAAAAACACTAAAGGGACAGAAACTGACTTAATTCAATATTCTGCTAAGAAGTTTCACATGTAAACAAATAGCTTCTAAGTTAGGCTTAGTAGTACTTAAACAACTTTTCAAATGTTGATAATTCTACAACTACTGCAAGCTTATTAGTCATAAAAGTCATAAAAACCTTAATCGGAACATAAGAAGAACATAATTTAAACACTTTTAAAGCAAAAAATGCCTAGTTTACCAACATATAAGAATAAAAGAGAACTGAGCCAATCGAACCGAGTAATAGATTGGGTATATATGTATACATATTTATATAATTTTGGTGCTGCCGATTGCAACCAAAAAGACGAAGTGCACAAATACGTATTATAGTACACTCCTATACAAAATTTTAACGTTCTGAGGCTACTCGTTTTTGAACTATGCGAAGTACATACGTACGTACGTACAAGACGTCACGAACAAAAACTGCTTCTGAATCCATTTTGAATCAATTTCTCAATTTCTCCATGCGTTTTGGCTAAAAGAGTCCTTCATTCCGTCCGTACGCAAAGATCTCATCATTCAAATGGATTAAAGAGTGATCAAAATTGATATTTTCGGTGAAATATGATACCGCAAAATTTTCACGTTTACAATACTTCCTTTACTTCGTATAAGGAAGTAAAAAAGAGAGAGGGAGAAAAAGAAAAAAATCGGAAAGTTCTTCAGATTTTATATAGCGCCCACAAAGGTGCTTTTTTAACGTTTTGTGTGTTACATTTATTTATTAAATATCATGTTCTTCGCATTTAAACCATAAAATTCAATTCAACAGCAATTTTACAAAGTAATTTAAATAGAGCATATCTGTATAATTTTCATTGCATAGTCTCGCGCACGGGAGACAATTTTTTTTTTGTCGTACACTGTTGCCATTGCTCGCTTTGAAATCGTTGAGTTTGTTAATCAAAAATTCGTTAAAGTTTTACAAAGCATTAAATAGATAATAAAACAAATCCTTAATTCCAATTTGGACTTCAAGATGCCCATATTCGAGTGGAGGACTACGTTATTCAAAATACGATATCTCTATGTAGGTACTGTTGTTTTTCCCCAGTGCTAGAAAAATACATACATTCATGCATATTCTTCATTATTTAATTTCTTTAAATATAATGCAGGGCTTTAATAGTTGGTGACAGCAATTGGAAAAGTGAAACGCCGTTTTTAGTGCGTTTCATTTTTTTTAGTGCCTTTCACTTTTTTTAGTGCCTTTCACTTTTTTCACTAAAACGCGAAATGCCAAAACGAAATTAATAGACTTTCTGGGCAAATTGCCCCTTTCGGGTAAAAATCTAATGTCGGCACCACATGACTTCTTTGTATAGCCTATTAAATTACACACATTTTTTGCTTCATTTCATTTAAACTTATTTTCGGGAATTTCATCAGAGATTCATTTTTCATTCAATTAATTCATTTCCCACTACGGGGCAAAAAAAATACATAAAAACTCAAACATCTTCATTAAAAATTGTAAAATACAGAAAAACATAAAACACCAAATACAGTTAAAATATTTAGAAAAACAATTTTTAAAATTAGAATTAGAGTTCCTATGCAAAAACAAGCAATTCGGTCAGTGGACAAGAAGACGAATTTTGCGGTGCACGAAACTGAAGGTTTACTTTTGGTCCCACTCGACAAAAAGACATTGAAGGCGCAGAAACTATCTTAATTCACTATTGTGTTGGGTTTCAAATGTAAACAAATGGCGTTCGTTAGGTTTAACTTGCCACTTAAAGTTTTAAATTGTTGATAACAACAATAATTACAGGCAGATTAATTAAAGGCATAAAAATCTTCACCGTAACATAAAAACTACATAATTCAATCATTTTTAAAGTAAAAATGCACAATTTATCAACATATAAGAATAAAAGACCTAAGATCGGCGAGTCTGGTAACAGAGTAGGAATATATATACGACTGGTGCAGCCAATTGCAACGAGAGAGGGAGGTGCACAACTACATGTTATAGCAGCGCCATATACAAAATTTCAGTGTTCTACGGCTACTCGTTGTGTTATGCGAGATACGTACGGACGTACAGAGGTCAAAAAACATCTCTTCTGAATCCATTTTTAATATAGTTTACAATCCTTTTTTGAAAAAACACTCTTTATTACGTCCGTACGTACTAATGTCACGCAAAAAAAAATCGTACAAATGGATTCGAGAACGGTTGAAATATGATACCCGAATTTTTTGGCGTTTACAATACTTAAGTAAAAAAGAAATATTCGTAATGATTGCTGCATCTTATTTATGCAACAAGGACCGTCACTCCGTAAATCACGCTTTTTGCAGCGTCGATAACTTCTAATTTAATACAAAACTTTGAATGCATTTATAGATAAAAGATTAAAATGCTTTTACAGATAAATTTAACAGCATGGTCAAAATGAAACAATTTTTACACTTAAAAATGGCTGCAGCGTTTAGTAATTATTAATGTTTCTTAATATAACCTCTTAAAGATCCTATGTCTAACAACCAAAAGAGTTTGATCTACATTTGGAATTCTTGGAAACTCTACGGTGTTGAAATTAAAATAAATATAACGTTGATTTGAATTATTTAAGAAAGACTGTCTTTGCATTTTCAAGGAATCAACTACATACACCCATATGAAACAGAAATTAAACAATAAAGTGTTAACAATGGGAAGAACGTAGGTTGTAATTATAAATTGGTTATGTCCCTAACCTAGCACATACTGATTTTCTTTTTCTGGAACACCTCAAGCAAGAAATTTTTTAAACACATTGTGCATAATGCTGGAATTGGACTTCGTCAGAGTTGCCGTCATTACGTTACAATGGCTGCGTTGTTGTCATGGTGGTAAGACAGCCATCTGCCATAGTCCTGCGTCTGAAATCGAATCTCCAGTAGGCACAAATGTTTGTAAATGCATAATGAGGTCACTTAAAATACTGCCCAACAGAAAGTCCTTTCGAGAGACTGGTGGTAGGGAAGAAGGGTTGGAAATCCTAGTGATATCCTTCGAGTTTTCTCCTACAATAGTGGAACAAAACATCTTCCTTGCAAGTACAAGTAGAACTGGGCAACCACTGATCGTACAGGAATAATCCCACTGCACTAATTGTTCAGTTCCACTCCAAATCTGAGGAAGAATAACCCAGGGGAGGGCGATTAGAGGGTCTCCCACCCCTCTTCTGCTACCACCAACATCTCGCAAAACTACCTCACCGTGTATTTTGAGTGCCGCCTTGCCACATAGATTCTATATGCTTACAAACACTGACGCCTTCTCCGGGATTCGAACCGAGTGCCATCAGTATGGAATTTAGAGTCATTAACCACTATATTGGCTGGGGAATTCGGTGACCCTCCTTGGAAATTCACTGTGATGAAACGGCTTAGTGACCAACGGGTCGGCCATTCCAGGCAAATACATAACTGATAAATTATTCGGCCCTTGGAAAAAAAATATGTAGCATGGGTAGCTTCTAACGTCGGTTGTTAGAGTGTCTAGTGCAGTGGTTTTCAGCCTATCCTTAAGAGGTAAATAGAAACCTGAATGCATTTCCTCCCATAAACTAGGGGGAATTCTCCCCTAGTTGAGAACTCTTGATTTGGTGTTGTGAGGCTTATCTATTTATTTTTAACTAATAGTTCATTTTAAGTTGAAAAGCCTTTCCCTATTATTCTTTATTCACTCACGCTTTTCATGCCAGAATGTAAATGAGATAGCGAGAGTTTATTCAGATGGGGGTAGAATGAAGTGCTATTTAAGCAGAAGTTGGAAGTTAGTTTTACGAGTTTGCCTGCTACCCAGTTCCAGGCCACGTTGGGCTGTGATTATTCGCAATTTGCGTTAGCGGCGTTGATGTGTTCTTTCCTTTAGCCTGTCTCGCCGGTTACTACAGACCAGAGCTCTTTCTACGCGTCAAAGTATTCTGTGAGCCGTTAGGATAACCTACCACACCTTGAAATTATTATTTGTTACCTATTTCTGTTCAGTCAGGGTGTTGGCTTCCTGTAATCCAACTAGGGTCATTTGTTAATTTTACGCTTTAATAAAAGGGTCTTATACACACTTCTTCGGATTTCTGCTTAGTTTCACAAAGACTAGAAGATAATTATTCAAGAGTGCTTTTAAAAGTTTATGCTTTCAAAGAAGCACAGACTTTACAGTGTAACGAGGCTTTCGTTTGACAGAGGTGGCATTCAAACAATGATTTCTGTGCATTCTGCTGCTTTTTATACAAATTTCAGCATCAACAATTTTTTTAATGGAAAAGAGACTGTAATAGAAAGGCCAAAGTAGTCCATTTGTGAAGCATAAAACTTTTAAATATTCCATGGGTGATAATAATAATAATAATAATAATAATAATAAATAGCTTTGTTAATTTACCTCATTAAGGCGGCATAAATTAGTCAAACTAATTAAGATAATACATCTAATCAGATTGAAAGTGTAGTGAGATGATCATAGAAGGTGAAAATAGATTACAGTCATACAACAGCATTGAAAACAGTGAAACAAGACAGAAAGAAATCAAGTTACTATGTTCTTGAAATTATCATCTATTATATTTACATTAACTGCCCATAAAAAAATTGGATTTACTTACATTTCGTCGGGCTTAAATGGAAAAAGACTGTAAATGGATCAACCTATTGAAAAGACAAAAATTAATTAATGTTTCCCTAAAATGTTGATAGCTAATATTAAAAATAAACCATTTCAAGCAACATGAAAGAGAAGCGCAAATATTTAATAAACTTGTTAATGTACTAAAGTATTTTTGAGTCTAAATATTTTGCTCCGTGTTGATTAGAATTATAATAAAGGAAAGAAAGCAGCTGTAGCTACTCACAAAAGAATTTAATTAAAATCAACAGAGCACAGAAAAACTGGATTTACAAAACTGGAAAAAATGTTAATTTAATACATTGGTGGTCGTGATTAAAATATAAAGCAAAAATGAATGATTTCACTTGTAAAGAGTCACTTATTACATAGAAAATACTCTTTCTGGAATACTAGTACACGCTGCATTAAATAAATTTACGATGTGCACTTGTAGATTAATTTTAAAAGAACGATATATTTTGAAACCTCACGTTAAATTATTACTTATTATTCCAAACTATATTTATAAATAATAAATGTCATTTTAAATTGTAATATAATATCAAAAAATTAAATTTTTTGAATTCACAGATTTAAAGACGAAAGAAGATTTACCAGATGTTATTCACAAAATACTCGATATTCTGTTTTATTTGTTTATCTTCGTAAGTTTTTTTTTATTTTTTTCATTTTCTTTTTGCTCAAACTTGGTTTTATATTAACAAACCTTTTTATTCTACCAAAAGAAAATCTCTATCCATAAGTTTAAAACAAAATTTAGTTTTTAACCAATTAAAAAGGAACAAAAATATCTAAAAGCTTTCAGATTTTATATTACACCAAAAGTGACTTTTTTCCCCTTTACACACACATGCGCGCTTCAAGAGCCATTTTGAGAGCTTTGGGCTAACATCCCTTTGTGTGAAAAATATTTAAAAACATCATATCTTTAGGCAGTCTCATGTGCTGGAGATAAAAATGTTTTATTCCGTGCAGCGTTGCCACTGCTAGCTTCGAAATCATTGAGGTTTTTCATCAAAAATTTGTTAAAATTTTACAAAATATGAAACAGATAATAAAACAAATTTGAAATTTAAAATTCGGGCTTCCAGGTGCCCATATCCATGTAGAGAACTACGTTATTCGAAATTTGATGGCTCTAGGTACCTTTGATTTCTCACAATGCGAGGAACACACATATATTCATACAGATTCTTTATTATTTAATTTCTCTGTGTATAATACAGGGCGCTAATATTTGGTGGCCACAATTTGGAAGTGATTCAATGCTTTTAGTGATTCGACACAAAATACCGTTTCCAGACTAACAGTCCTTCTGGACTAAGACCACTTTTGGCTAAAATTTTAAAAACATAAAAAATTAAGTTTTAATTACTGTCTCTTGGTAACACTGTTAGAATTTTTAAACATTCCAAATATTTACATAAATTTCTGAGTTCAATACTCAGATTTAAAAGATTGCATTGCTTTATACTTTTGTTAACTAAAGATATAAAATTTACGAGGATATAAAACTAATTGAGGTTAGCATTCCTTCGCAATAACTTCACGAAATATGATAGTAACTTTGTACAACTTTCTAAATGAAGAAATATATTTTAAATAACTATTCTATTAACTATTTGTAAGGACAGAATAATATATTTTATATCTAAATGCATTCGAAATTTGGACGTAGAAAATAACAAAAGCAGTGACCAAAGTAAAACTACTTTTAGGAGGTTTCTAGCTTCATTAATTATTTATTAATAAAAGAAAAATTGAGAAATATTTTCTTTTTTACTTCCTTGCTTCCTTGCATGAAGTAAAAGAAGTACTGTAATTGGGAAAAATTTTAGGTATCACATTTCAACGAAAATATCCATTTCAACCGCAAAAAACCGCTCTTGAAACCACTTGAAGGATGTTTTGCGTGACATCTGTGCGTAAGGACAGAATAAAAGATGCCAAAAAGGATATTGTAAAATGGATTTAAAAGGGATTCAGAAGAGATTTTTTTTCTTGATACATATATATATATATATATACATTGTCATTTTTGATTTTGATTTTGCAATGGGACTGCTACAATATATAGTTATGAACCTCCCTTTTTCGTTGCAATCGGCTGCACCAATTGCATATAAAAAGATATATATATTCCCACTCTGGTACCTGGCTTGGCGAGCTCAGTTTTTTAATTCTTATATGTTCGTAAATTGCGCATTTTTTGCTTTAAAAATGATTGAATTATGCTGTTCTTATCTTCCGGTTAAGGATTTATGCCTTTTGTTAATCTACACGCAATAGTTGTAGAATTATGAATACTTTAAAAGTTTAAGTGGCTTTTACGAGCCGCCATTTGTTTGCATTTGAAACTCGGTAGAATAGTGAATTAAGTCAATTTCTACACCTTCAATGTCTTTTTGCTGAGTGGGACCAAAAGAAAACTTTCAGTTTTGTACACCTAATTGCCTGCAGGCCGAATTGCTTGTTTTTGCGTAGAAAGTCTAATTTTAGTTGTAAAAATTGTCTCTGTAACTGCTTTTTTTTTAATTTTTTTTTTTTTTTTTTTTGTGTGTGTGTGTGTGTATTTTACAATTTTTAAGGAAGATGTTTTGAGTTTTTATGTATTTTCGCTTTGCCGCAAAGTGAGAACTGAATTAAGTGAATGAAAAATATATTTCTATTGAAATTCTAGGAAATAAGTTTAAATGAAATGCAGCAAAAACCATACAAGGAAATCCTGTGGTGTCCACTTTAGACTACTTTTAGTTTCAGAAAACCGCTTGTTCTTTTCTAAAACTATTTTTAAACTATATAGGAGTAATAAATATAAGATAATAATGGAAATGAATACCCATTAGCTGGGCCTTGTCTAAAAAATTTAAATTTGTTTATTGAGGAAAGGCGGAAAAGTTACTATAACAAATCATCAAAGTAAAGCCAGACTGTTCACGAAAATTACTGAATTGGAAGGAGATTTTTCCTACGTTTTTAAATTGCCTTTGGATTAACTATGAGCCTGCATTAACCTTAGATATCGTCCTCAATATCGGATAAGTTAATCGGGAATTTGCTATATACACAAATATTAAATACCATCTCTATGAACAAACTTACAGATGGTTTTCTTGACATATGTATCGATTAAGATATATTTGTCAGTTCTTATGACAGATTGCATCAGAAATCCCTCTGAATATGTTTGCGATTCAAAATTTTGTTTTTAACGTTATTGATGACAGGATGTGAATTTTCTGCTTTGAAACTTAGCAAACACGTGAATGAAACACATGTTTTTGTTCTGTGTTGATTCCTGTGACAATTGAAGAATTTTGAAGATTGCGAGGAACTTTTCCCCCCTTATTTTTCCGATGATAATGTAAATGAGTATTTCTTTCCTAAGATAAAATTAACGTCACTAGCGACATTAAAACATCATTAAAACGTCACTACCCACTGAAAATAATCGGAAGATACGCATTCTAGGGTTTATTAAGAAATGCTCAGGTAGAAAATACTTATTTTAATACGGTGAAAAAGAATTTGAGACAGGAAAAGATTTCATAAAACGTAAAAAGGAAATGCTTTATTTTATGTTTTACTATTTAATCCTTTAGTCATATTAAAAATAATACAATTTGCTTTAAAACTACTGATAATTTTTAAATAACTTTTTAGCTACCCGCAAACACCTATTCCTTATATTTTTCATTATATTTGAATTTTCAAATATTCTTGAATATTCTTGATTTCTTTAAGCTGCTTTAGATACTTTAGAATCTTGAACGAATATTGGTAAAGAGTAAATTACTGTTTAGTAAAATACTGCAAGTAACTGAAACACAACCTACATTTGCAGTGTGTCCCCAAAATCGAACAATCTTGTATAACATGACTTGAAAAAGGAAAACTGCGCCACTCATTAAATGATAAGGGACGTTTATTTTTTAAAATATAAAATATTTAATTTCTTTAAAGCGAATTATTGTACATGTTTATACCTGATGTAAGGAGTCCTATGGAACTTACCGCACACGTTTTAACATAGTATGTAGCTTATCAGCACTATAAAAATGTGAATCTATTCAAATATTTTACTTTTTGTAATTAATTATGCTGCCAAGCGTAAAGGCAAAATAGTTATGACGTAGAAATCA
Source organism: Stegodyphus mimosarum (assembly GCA_000611955.2). Lineage (NCBI taxonomy): Eukaryota > Metazoa > Arthropoda > Arachnida > Araneae > Eresidae > Stegodyphus > Stegodyphus mimosarum. Next base: position 71,703 of record KK115556.1, read on the forward strand.
CCATTTCATTTTACGTCAGTTTTTCAAGGATAACAAAATAAATATTACCGAAAAGGAGAGTTCCGAGCAGAACCTACAACTCTTTTCAGTAGACCCATTAAGTAAGTACATACGTAAGAAGTCAAGAAAATTTTAAGGTGGTTGAAGGAATCATAAACCTAAGAGCGTCAAAAGTGTGTTTCAAGGCAAGAGAATCCATAATGAAATTGAATAAAATTTGTAACAGGCATTTATATAATAAATTGTGTTAATGTAATAATTTATGTAATTATTATGTTATGAAAAATTTTTATGTAAATACATTTAATTAAATATCTTACATTTATTTCATAAATATTCGTTTAAACACATTTAATTCAATATTAAATTATGATGCTACCAACAACACAGATGAGAAATATATGTTACAGCAAGTCTTAAGCACAAAGCATACTAAAAAATTTAAATAAAGACAGTTTACGAATGACAAAAATCGAACAAAAAATAGCGAAGAGAGCTAAAAATAAACTCGTTTGAAATGTAGGTAAGATCTTTACCGATAAGAATGCGTTCTGTGCTAAAGCAACAAATGTATGCTAAAGTACTGCAGCGGAGTTAACAATTGGTGCCATGTTTGGTCATAAAATGGATTGTTTGCATAAAAAAGGAATTTTAAAAGAAGCAAAAAGGAATTAGATTTCCATATGCAAAGAAAGTACTCTTAGAATCCAAACTCTTTTTGTGCACAATTTAACAAATATTTAAATGAGGCTTACTTTTAGATAACGTTGAGATAAACAAACCTTTTTCACGCCTACATCTTTCGCTTAACATGTAATTTTTTACGATTTAATATCCGCCCTTTACTCAACTTTTACGTTTATACGCAAGAGGTAGAAAAAGGTGATGTTTGGGAAAATGTACTTGTAATAAATGTCAGTAATGATAAAATCTTCACATTAACACAAAATCGGTTTAATGTAAAAGTCTACTAATGGTTTAAGAAATCAATTTATATCGGATAAGTGTGGCGAAAATTCCAATACCTTCCATCGCAAGAGATCCTCATATTACACCCCCCGCTGTCATGGAGAATGACGGGGTTTGTCTCATGTCAGATCGTCTGCATCCGGTGTTCAGAAGAAAAAAGAAAACATTTTGTGGTATAGTTCGACCGTCTCAAACGCAACCCTTGCTGGCATTCTGCCAAAACACATAGACTCGTCCAAAAGGGGCGTTATTAGTTGCTGCGACGTGAAAAGTCACATGAAAGTCTATTCCGGAAAGAGATATGCTGGAGGGAAAGAAAGTCTCCATCCTTCCACCCTGTTTTGAGGATAATTCGGTCCGAATGGCGCATGCGTGTTTGTGCTCATCGTCGCGGATGAGGCGGTCGAACTATAGCAAATCTCATCATCTTTCATGACAATGCGTGGTGTCACAACACGAGCGTTAACACGGAACTCCTGCGAGGATGACGTTGGAAGATTATGAAACATCCTCCGCACTACCCGAGTACGAGTTTGAGTGACTAGGATCTTTTCGTCAAAACGGAAGCACCACCGAGAGGAAACTTTTACAACAATAGAGAACAAGAGATTCTTGCTACAGCGCGTTGCTGCGGAGCATGAAAAGTTGTGGATCTGGCTAATGGTGAACGACGCCTTCTAGTGATTTGGCAAAAGGTGATCGAGATAGAAAGTGATTACACTGACGGACTGCAATATGGTAATAAAACTTTTACAAGCTATCGACATGTTGCTTCTACTTTTTATCCAGCTGTTTTATTTTGAACTGAAATCTGTAATATATTTCAGATTTGGTTTCTTTTTCTGTTCTGCTCAGTCAACATTTTGAGACTGTAGCAGAAGGCGAAACGAAAATTAGTCTTATTAAAAATTCGGAATAATTTTATCTAAAGGAAAAGTGAGTTTAACCTTATAAACTATTATGCCAAAATTGAAAAAAAAATCCCAATTGTTTTTATTCAAATGGCGGCATCAGATAGCTTTACAGTATTCCACATGATTGCTCCCAATGAGATGGACACATTGAGCTTTTATGGGATAAGTAAAAAAACGCTTAATGAGTTTACTTTTATTTCAGCATAATTAAATTTTAGGATCGTTCGCTTAGTTTGCTCATTACGAATTCTTAAAAATATTCCTCAAAATGAATAATCTTTAGAGTTTACCTTATTCAATACTGGGAATTTTGGTTTGACGTTTTTAACTGTATTTATGTTTTAATCTGTGTTTTAATCTTTTAACTGTATTTTTGTTTGTCTGTGTTGGGTGTGCTGCGTTAACCATAAGCCCGATTGTTATTGGCAAGGAGGATTGCAACACACTCGTATATTACGTTACATTACTTTATTCTTTTATAGACTTGCGTTTAGTTTCGTAACGTGCCTTCCAGGAAGAATGTAATATTTAAGAAAAATATTTAATTCATAGTTGTATAAAAGACATTTATGACAAGATTAGTATCCACATAATTAAAATTTCAAAGCAAAATTATTGATTGCATTGTAGAAAGAAAAATTAATCTAGATGTATATACCTTAAACTAATAAAAGAGAATTTACAAATATTTTCTCTGTTTTCTTTTTAGCAAGAGATAACGTAGAGCTTCATAGTACACGCAGGAATTTTAAAATTGATCATTGATACGAATTTTAATACAATGTTCATCTACAAATCATCATATTTATATATTTTACATCTTTTAAAGAGTAATTTACAGTTTCATTTTTATACATTTTGCAAACAAGTTTTACTTGATCTTCAGTAAATTCCCTTTCACATTTATGGTTTTATTCATTTATACCTAAATTCTGAAAAATATTATTTCAGATTGGATAGAAAAATTAATCGAAAAGAGATTCGTAAATTTATAATAGCCAATCTGTGACTGCAAATTTATGCTTAGAAGCGCAAAACGCAATAGATTATTACTCGAAAATAAAGCTGATATGATAAACAATGACTTTTACATTAAGTATATTGTGAAAGAATAACTAACTGCACTCAAGAAACTTAAATGAAAATTTTAGCAGCTGCTGTGTATAATAACGTTGAAACTTTAGGGTGTTCTGTGTATAATATTGCCTTAGGATATGTGATTAATATTGTGTGATATGTGATTAATGTTGTGTGAAATAATATAAATTATATTAAGGAATTTAAATTAACTATGGACTTATTATAATCATTAATTCTTAATTACCAGTTATTAATATTCTCAGAGCTCAAGAATTTAAGATGGGAAATTAGGTGTTTATTCACAGCTGGCTATGAAGAGCTCGGAGAGAAATATCTTTGTCAGGATGGTCAAAGCGGCAGTTTTTAAAGGAGCCTTTTAACTAAATCCGTAACAAGAAAGATTATTCTGATCAGTTAAAAACAGTCTTGACTTCCTTTTGCGTAAAATCTTGGTTTTGATAGCTAACGTATGCCTGAAATTTATCCCACCAAATTAGATTTCTGTTGTGCGGGTGTCTAGCTTCTAAAACTAAGCATTTGACTAAAGATAAATTTTAATTTCTTAATGAATCAATGACGAGGCTCAGAGGGTGTTATCGGTTAAGATAGTGAGTTTCCCTCGATGATTGCAAGAAGAGCATATTTGTTCTTCGGAAATAAAGTAAGTGTTGCTGTGAAGTTAAATTATAAGAGAGAGCAGAAGCTGCCTTTGTCCCCTCATCTCTCGGTTAAAAAGTACGATGGATTTCTCGATGTATGTTTGTATGCGAAGTTTCTTCGTGTTCTGAGAAGAAGAACCGGCTGCCAAGTGCCACTTTTAGCTATAAATTTAAAACAGAAAATTCTTTGTCAGCCAAAGAGCTACAAGTATATAAAAAAGCAATAAAAGCGTCTAACTCATCAGGTGGTCAAATTTAGATTTTCCCACTTCTGATTTGCCTCGGCTTCAGTGCATTACTATATATGATGCAATATTTTTAGTTTATAGAAAGTCTCCATGTGTTTCTATTTATTACATTTCTCGTAGCAAAATAGCTGTCCCTTCTCGAAACACATTTTGAAGAGCAAGTCTTCCGAGTGAATTTGTTGAAATAATTAACTTTTTCCACAGATCTTCTGATTGATCCGGAACTTCGGAGAACATTGCATTTTGAGTGGTGTAATATCCCCTAAGATCAGATCGATAATTTGATACTCAGCATGCCTAGGCGTTGTACGGACTGTATTGCATCGTCTGGGAGACATACAATGTATTAACAATCATACCAACCATGTAATATTGGTTTCTTGTAAATAGGTTTTTTTTGTAATTTGCTCCAGGGAGAAAACATCGCTAATTTTTTTAATAATATTAAACATATAGCATCTTCTTTTGCTCTTTACCTTTTGTTAAATAAATAAGCTTTACAAATAAGTCAAATTTGTTTTGCTTCTAACTCTTCTTTTGCCTGATTTTGCATTATCCTTAATTTATGGACATGAGTGTAGTTTACTTTTTACCCTCTGCTTAAGTATTTTGTAGAGAAATGGGAGTTAGCTTGGAATCGAATCTGAGACATGCTATCCCCTTAGTAATATTGTACTAATAAAGTATCCATAGCTAATAACTAATCTTGAATAATTTCTGTTTAATAACGACAATCGTGTTACGCGATATTAATTAATTTACTTGGTTGTCATTTGATGAGAAGCACAGAATTTTCAGATTTCGAATATTTGAAAAGTAAACTTGTTTACTACAATGATGATAGTAACAGCAATACAGTTCCTGAAGATTAAGGGGATAAGAAGGCTTCTTATAAAACTGGTAAGTCTCGTGGACAAAGAAAACAGATGAAAGGAAAATTATCTTTCACCTTGAACTCATAAAGAATTTGAAAGCTCAAAATATCTAAGCCTTACAAAATATGCAGACTTGAAGGTATTAATAAGGAAAATAGATGATTATGATTTTATTAAAACACAAAAGAAGAGCATTTGTAATTAAAGGATTGACCGAGTTAACGATTCCATGCAAAATTTAATAGTGAAACCTATTCAGTTTTTAAGTCGAATAGTAATGTCTAAAACGAGACTAAGTCACAAGCCACACTTTTTAAAGCCATCAGAGTAATTATCTCCTCTGACCAAACTTAAATGCCTTCAATTATAAGGTAACTTGCCCTTTTGAAAGCATTTTACTAGAAATAGAACCCAATGGAGCGGTCTTAGCCAATATATGGACGAACAAGTGGTTTTGCTGTGCCTTATAGTTTTCCCATTGTGTAACGTGAATACTAGGCTATTTCATTTAGAAGTCATTCAGCAAAGCGTTTCTCTCTTTCCAACAGATAGCCAATAGATAACAAATACGCTAAACAATTAAGCAAGAAAGAGGTTAAATATAAAACAGTTTGATTCGCTTTCGTAATCTCAATGCATTCAAAGTTTTCTACATGAAAGATAAGCTGTGCAAAAGTGGTTGTATTAAGGAAAATATATATTTGTAATGCTGATTTTCATTATAAATTCCTCCGTCGGACTTCACATATAAGTAGAGTTGTCAGTCACAACTCTTGTCCAGTCGAATAAGAGACACTATAAAATATGTGTATAAAATAATTCCTTTTTTATTGGTATTGTTTACTGGAATATAATTTTAGAATTGATGTTCATGTAAATGAACAAATTCCTTAAAACTTCGAAAACGATCTAAAAATGTTTTACTTCAATAATTTAAGTAATAATACATCGACTCATTAAACACAAAAGATGCATTATTAGAATAATCATTGAAGTTAAAAAATGTTAATTTAAAAATGTAAAAAAAACTTTGAAAATGTATTTGAAACTTCTAAAACTAAGGCTAAACTTTTAATTTTTTAAATTATATCTTTTCTGATTTTTAGCAGATTTCAGAAAATGTGCATTACTTTTATTTTTTTCCAGGAAATTCTAAACAATTTTCTTTCAATTAAAATATATAAGTAATCAATTTTTTATAAGTTTAGCCGAACATCTCTTTCGTTCATTTCTCCATATATGACATTAAAAATTTACTAAAAATGACACAAAAATTTCTTTCACAGTAGGTGGTTGTTGCAGGAACTGAAAACACATACAAAATTGTTTTACAAATATTCATACAGTTACAATCAGCCCTTTTTAAAATCATGCCATTTGCCATTTAATGCTTTGGATTTTGTAAAATGTTCAAAACTTTGAAAAGAATCTAAAAATATTTTTTTGATTATTTTGACTTATCAAAAGTCATCCATATTTAAACGCAGCTTCTCAACAACTGGTATATTTCTGGTACGTTGCAAATGAGTTGTTTAACAGACTTAGAACTGGCAATGTGTCAAATGTAGAAGTTTCATCAAAATATTCTTCTAAATAAGTAATTTCTGAAAGAAGAAATAATTTTACTAATAAGTCATCATAATCTAAGATTCGGAGTAATCTAATTTCTTCAAATATTGGATAACTGGAAAGCCAAAAATATTCTCCACCATATCGAGATTTGGGCTTTTTCTTTCAAAACATTGAAAACATCTTCATTAGAAGTTTCATTCTTCGTTAGTTCTTCAGTAGCTAAGCTGAATATCGGCTTTAAATGATCTGAGAAGATTTACTAACTAATAATAAGAACTTAAGGTTTTTCACGAAATTAAAATTATTTTAATGCAAATCTTCAGAGAAACCAGCCTATTAGGCACATGTCTGACAGAATTCGGTTTATACAAATACATAAAACAAATATCTTAAACGCTTAACTGTTTTGACCGTATGTTATATGGGCAACTTTTTTCTGCGCAGACTGATTTGACAGTACGTGGATTCATTTTCACAGTTTTAGTTTTTGACTACCCCGTATTATTTGATTTAATTTCTGGCTCTAGATGACATTAGCCGATACTAAAAACAAGTTTATATGGTTCTCCCCTTAATGAATTCGTAGGAATCATCTGTTTTCTTACAGATATATTGTGTTGCATTTGCTAAATATTTCTCTAAGTAAGTTTTTGTTACAAATAAATAACCTTTCTATAAAAGCATACGAAATAGCTTTGTTGCCATGTTTTAATTTTCTTTTATTCCTTGTTTTAAAACATACCAGTCCTTCCTGCTCCGTTTCTTGTTTTAAAATACACCGTACGGAGATAAAATATTAAGTTATAGCTTTAAATTCTAGACCTGTAATAAATGTAAACCTAAGTAAAACATTTATTACTACCTGTAAAAGTTTAAAAAATAACATTACAGGAGTATTTGATGTAAAATAAGCTTACTAATTATTCTTACATGTGTGCAATATACTTTATTTTTGACATATGAAAGATTTTTCATATAAATAAATTTTCTAAAAATGAATTTTCTTTCAAATTCTGTAATAAAGAAATCGATAATTTTAGGACAGTTTCCCGAAATTTATTAGTTAAGAAGAGGCTGACTGTCTGGTGTCTTTTTGCTGACATTGAAAAAGCCGTAGAGGTTTAGGACAATATTTTCTAATCATATTCAAGCTTCCCATAGCAAATTGTGTTGTGTTATGTGCAAAGTGGCCACTGAAATGAGCTTTAACAACAAGGATATGAAGAAATACGTAATACCAAAATTACAGTTTTTGTTATCTGAATCAAAAGAAGAAATCTTATCTGTTCTAAATGCAAATTGTTCACAGTATTTGTAAAATACTGGAACATTCGATCCATATATTCATCTGAATGCTCCAAGATGTGTTATATAATTTATTGTATTGATATCCATATTAAAATATGGGAGAGATATTGGGAATAATTTTACGTCTTTTAAGTATAAGTTTGAAGACAAAATATAGTTTTAAATTTCATTTCATTCCACAATCAAGCAATTTAGAGAAAAGATTTTTTAACTATACGGTATATTTATGCTATTTCGGAAGCAACTACTATACTTTCTTCTTTAGAATTTGCTTCTGCGACAAACTTATCAATTAAAGATTTGGATCATAAAGCACTGCTTTTTCTTCATACATATATCTTATTTTAAAAGACGCTAACAAATAGTACACTTTCTATCTCTTGAATTAGTAGTTGTCGCCAACCATTCATATTATTTTCCCCAATATTTGTTATACGAAGTTTTTGTCAGTTCCGTAATTTATTTATGGGGGTAACAACGCTTAATAATATGTTATATGATGAACTCAGAAAGTATGTGCTCAATGATTTAACAAAAAAACCTGCCAAATTAAAGGAGTAAATATTATATAAAACCAGGCATACTTATATATATATAGAAAATCATAAAATATCATAAAATATGATAGAAATATCATTAAATACTTTAAAACGAACAGAACAAATATAAACAAATCTTAACGGAATAAGACAGAAAACAAAGTGATTGTTAAGAGATGACTTAGACACTAAAATTATTCATTAGATTGCCTTTTTTGGCCTTTTCCACCGTATCTAAGTTTATACTTCTCCTGGCTTTGTCTTGATCTGTGGGTCCCAAAACGAATGGGTTAGTTTGTAGAGAAATTAGGTTATTTTGAACCAGGAGACATGAAAAATGAGCAACGTCCTCCCCAGGATTCGAACCTGGACTTCTCGAATACGCCACGAGTGTGCTAACCGTTACACCACGAAGGCAGGCAGAAAGAAGAGAGAAAATACCTTATAAGATTAGATTATCTGAATATCGCAAAGCCATGAGGACTATCTACGTAAGAGGGAAATTTTCTAAAGAAAAGTGGTTCGTATTCGCGCTACATACGGGGAAAACCACGAAATCGAGCCGTGCAGCCAGCCCATTTGCCTAGTTCGAACCGAAGCTAAGTCAAACTACCTGCATTCATTCATTTTAAACACTCGAAAGTCTTAACATCCGAGGTCATAACCACTCGGACCCTGATGGGGTAAAAAGGATGGGAACTGATAGCTAGTGGAAGAAGGAAAGCACCTTGCCTATAAAACATCTAGAGTAAATCTATCCGAAAAAACGGGAAGAATCTTGATGAGAATATTTACCTAAGAATTTGCGCTTAATGGAATATTGAGAACTTGAGAGAAATACTGCATGTTACATGTCATCATTGAGCTGAAAATGATTTTTAATTTCGAAATAAAGGTCGTTTGGTATTTTTTCTAAACTCAAAAAAGGGCAAGGACATGAAAGCTGATTAAAGTACTATCCTCTCCAAAACGGACGCTTGGCAACCTTACATTTATATCACAGAATTTTCCACTGACGATTTTGTTCTTTGTTAAATGTTAGTTTCTTTGGACTTTTAAAACCCAAAAATAGGCAATGATTCCGATTTTTGGACGACTTTTGAACATCGTCTCTTAAAACAAGAAAAATCAAATGATCTTGCACGCAATTTCATCGTAATATAAAAATGAAATCGCTCAGAAAAATGCATGAAAATATGCAGTTTTAATCAAAGACATAAAATGCTGAAATACTTTAAGACAACGTCTTTTTTTTTATATTTGAACGACTTCAGATTTTAACACATCAACACAATTCTGAAGAAGGTAGCCTTTTCACCAACTTTTGAAAAGTTAACTTAAAATTAACAAGAATAATTCCTCATGGGAAATGAATGTATAACTATTTATAAATCCATTTGCTTAAATTGCTTATATGATGCAATCATACAAAAATATGAATCTTTTGCTAAGCGATAGAAATCATGAGAAATTCTTTTGAGGTATCTGTGTAGATTTACAAATATTTAGTTAAGTTTCTCAGATTACAAAGTATAAAAAATGCTGTTGCTATTCTTGTGAGTAGGACAGTAGGAATAAAAATAATTCTAGCCTAGAACGCAAATTTCAGGAATTAAAAATGAAATTGCATCTATAGCACCTAATGAAAATCTTCATGGAAACTTCGTATAAAAATAAAGAAAAAAATTCTCATTTGCTACATAAACATTTCTTCCACATTGTTGAAACCCAAACTAAATAGACACCTTTTTCAGGTAAACTAATAAGTGATACTGAATTTGGTTCAACAATATATCATAGCTGAGCCTGATACGTAGATATTGTATGCGATGGCAACTTTTAAGGAGCTAAAAATTAGAACTATGGGAAATAAACCCGAGGCATTTAAAAAATATACAGTAGTGAGGTGCAATACTACACTTCTCATTTCTACTATGGGTTCGCTTCTTCATTTTTCTCATTCACTCCTTCTAAGATTTATCTCACTTGTCTTACTGTAACATGAAATGAAGTCCACCAGTTTTATAAGGGCCAAAAGTGAAGCGTTACACCTGTATTTCGCTAAACCTTGGGCAACTTATAGGTGATAGCCTGAATTTGCCAGCCCTCTTCCAGTTTTGAAGGGGAAATCTCCGGGTCACGGATCCAAGGATCATCCTTCCTTTGCCAGTAATCTCTCGATAGGACTCTCGAATCTTGGACATACAAATATGGCTGCAGAAAAAGTTGGCTTTACCTTTAAAAACTGGAGTATTGCTGGGCTTGCAACAACTTCGAATGATTAAAAACCCATTTTCGAAGGATATTGAAATGAAAGATGTGTCCAAAAATGGTGGATGACATAGTCTCGGCAGCATTAAGTTGTAAATCGATAACGTGGCCAGTGATTCTATTTATAGACTTGTCCTCGCATCATCAGCAGTCGCGTGCTTATTTTCCCCTCCCCTTCAACCTTTCAGACTTTATCCATTTGTCTTCAGATCGCTATGCGTGAATTATGAAGCCTGGAAATGTTTGGACATTTGACTAATATCTTCTCATTTGAGCATTCTTTCTGAAGAGTAAAATCCTATTGTAATTTGGAACAGTCCTTATACGGAATGTTATTAACACCGTGATAATGCTTTATATTGCACGCTTTCTAGCGCCCTAATTCGAACTGACATTGAAAGAGATTATTTCGGAATAACATTAGTTGTTGCAATTTACTTGAAGTAAGTTATCTTACTTATAGAAGAAACGAAAACTAACTCTCCTGTCTGAATTGGTCGGTGAAACGGAATTCATTTATAAGATAGCGATCGTCGCATGCATTGTTTTAAAATCAACAGAATTAAATTTGGCATTGGATTAAAAAATAGAATAAATGTTAAACGAATTCCTGGTTTGTACTTGAAAGAGACGAATTCGTTGCATTCTGCAGCGTTAGCTGAATTTTATTCGTTCAAATTCAGTCACGGTTTCGACTAAAAAAATGTCTCCGTATGCAAACGATTCTTAACAGGCACTGCAAATTTTAAATAATCTCTCAAAATTTTTTTAATATTAATCGAAAGAAATTTCATGAGCAGTTGTCCAAAGGCTTCATATTCTTTCTGGCATAAATTGCAATCCTTGTAGCAAGATATATTTCGCCATGGCTTTGTAAGTTCCATACATTCAGCATGCTTATGCGAGAACTGTAACCAAAATAAAATAAATGAGGGAAAATATGACGATACACGTATAAAAGTATTATTTTTAATATCGCAATACTATGAAGTCATGTATCATTCGTGAAACAGACGCTGATATAAACAATATCAAAAGCCACTTCGAAAAATGATAAATAACAATCTAATATTAAAGGATAACTAACTAACAGCTTAAAAATTATGCCGGCTGGACGGGAGATTTACGCACATTACAAAAAAGCACTCATTGGGTAAAAAGAATATTCCTTATATTCTCCTCCCCGCTTAAACGGAGACTGGGTAGAGACACAGACTTAGACGACCAAATGCAAATAGTGACGAATTATCGATCATAATATTTTAGAACGGGTGGCGGAGTTGAAATATATTAGATTTTCTAACGCATATTATGAACGCGTTAAATTAACTGTGTATATTAGCAAAAAACACAATAGGAAAAGGATAAATCAGCTGCGCCTTCGGGAGTCGAACGACGGATCTTCCAATTGCTATCTGGATGTGCTAACTACTCACGCTACAGGAGCACACAAGAGAGAACTTAAATATACCATAGCAGTCTTATTTATAGCCTCTGGTGGGCCGTAAAATCAGAAACAATGTACAAAAACAGTAATTGTTTTCCTTTTATGGAAAGGAAAAGAATGCGTAAACCTTTTCTTATAGACAATGATATATAGCAGTGCGAAAACCTTACTTAAACTACTAAGTTATTAAAGATACTATAGTGTTTACTTTACTTATAAAAATCTTGCTGTATACTTAATATCTTTTTTCACATTAAACAAAATGCCTCACAAAGCCTACTGCATTTTTTGTTTTGTATAAAAAATTACAAATCAATTACTTCGCTTCATATAAGTTTCTTAGGAGCCTAAATCATATTTTTAACTTTTAGTATAAAAGCGTAAATGAGTCAAAGGATATCAAGAATGTACCCGGTTATTTGTTTACTTTAGAGCCAAAATGATCATCTGGGCCAATCATCTTTCCGTTACTGTATTTGTTTTTTGTTAGCCATAGTATAAAAAATATTTACTGCATCTTAAAATGACAAAAAAACATTATGTGAGAAATTTACATTTTATCATTTCTTTTTTTAATATTTTCAGTATTCTACGCGTAACGTTTTAGATATTCCTCAAATAGGCCAATAAAAAATCGAAAACGATCTTATATATTTGAAGAATCTATGTGTTGAAAATTTATACTTATATTTTAAAATTCTGCGTATTCATATTCATATTTTTATATAACAGTACCATGTGAAATATTCTTAAAACAAAAATAATTAAAAATATTATGCTGATACTTTAATGCAGGGTAGAGATGTGAAGTATTATTTTAGGGTATAGATGCATTCATTCTTAATCATTTAAATCACTGCAATCCTGAAAAGTAACTTCAGCGCAAAATCTTGAACAACACGTAAAATTCATTAAGTTTATTTTAAAACCTGTAAAAGGTATTGCATTGTAAAAGGTAATGCACATTTTTAAATTAGAAAAACATTTTATCAGAATCTTTCAACAGTTTTTGAATTTAGCACTACGTTATGTCCATTAAATTCCCTAAAGTTGGGCTACTATGCTTATTTATCATCCACTTCTCTTAACAAGTTTTGTTTTTCTGAGATATGAGGCATTTTTTTAATTTACCTTCCATTCGGACTCCATTTTTCCCAGTTTTGCCAATCGACATTACAAGATCTTTAATTTACCCTCCAGATTATAATTGTTTAATAAATAAATTCAATGAACGGAACTCTTAATAATTTAAATTTTTATTTTATTTCGTCCCACCAGGGACCAAGAGATAAAATCACTGAACATCTGTACTTCGATCTGGGTTAAGTTCCGATGAATGGGCTGTCTGAATGACAGTTTTCGTGATTTCCCCCATATGTAACCGTGGAGTTAAGACACCGACCCCCTTTTCTTCATGCACGTGTGTAACGTAAACAGCACCCAGTTTCTCTTAAAATGCTCTCCATGAAGGCCTCCCTCCCTTTAAACACGTAACCCTCGGCTGCTTTGCCATACTCTAAGTCCGTGGTCTCAAACTAGCGGCCCCGGAAGCAAATTTTCGCGACTCGGAATACATTTCGCGTAAATCAATTAGCATTATTATGATATTAATTATCATAAGTAGAATTTGTAAAAGTTTTAAATTTCTAATGATTTGAAGTCCATTTTACATTAATTTTGTTGCGGAAAAAACAAACCTGAGTAACCCCCAGAAAATTTATAAATAGAGCTAATTAATTTATGCAAGAGATTCCCAACTTTTTCTTTCCATCAACCGACATTAAATATTTTCTATAATATAGAGCATGCAACATAATCATAATATAAAAAAATTGTAAAAAAATAACTTAAAGATATAAATTAGATTAAGAATTACAAAATGTTTGAAAAATGGTTTGTTAAATTAATGTTTTATTATATTTTATTGATTAACAGAACGATTTCAGAGCGGGAAATGGCAACACTGTATAGAGAAAAAAATATTTTTATCTCCAGCGCAATACACTGTCTGTTGGAATTTCAAAAGATATGCTGTTTTAAAATATTAAAATATTTTGTCACTTTGATCCTGAATCAAATTTTACGGGACGTAATCGTCAAAAGTGTGATAGTTAATTAATAAAGTAAACACATAAAACGTTAATAATAAAAAGACAAAAAAGAGATTTTGTAAAGCCATCTTAGTAAGAAATCTGAATGTTGATATGATGAACTGAGAAAAGACTGGGAAAAAAATTGAAAAATGTATGCCAACACTTAACACAGCATCGGGAATGCTAAACGCATACTGCTAAGATGCTATTCAAATTTGGTAATTTTGCTGTTGAAATGTATATGGCGTAAGTGCGAAGAAAATTATGCTTAATAATAAAGCAAAGAGACAAAAATAATAGTAATAATGGGGTAGGAATGGTTGTAGTACCAGACTGTTAGACTGCGAGCTCAGTGATAGCCTTAACAAACCCTTTTAGGCGACCGTTAAAATCTGAAAAACTGTCAGATTATTATTATTATTATTATTATTATTATGTTTTCAAAACAAGTTTCAGAAACAATCAACAGATCAACTCATAGTTTCTAATAGCACGAAAATTTCGATTTTAATTAATCTGATGGCTGAGCTTGATGTACTGAAGAAAGCTTCTAATACTTGGCATAAAATTGGTTAGCTTAATTTCGGCTCGTGCAAAATATTCAACCTTTTTCTTATTTTATATAGCAAATCACTGACTTTATTAATAAAACCTGTTGCCACTGAATAAAAATAGGGAAAATTTAATGATGATAACAAATTTTATCTCTGAAAATTTCTCTTGGAGGATTTTTACATTCCAACACTTAGGGTTTCCATTAGTTTTGAATACGACGTGTTCTTGAAAATCGTACTTGAATGCAATCAGTTATTCGTGCATTATAACTTTAGTATATTTTCCCCTTATATTTATTTTCAATGATTTCATCGTTACTCTATAATGTAGATTTATATCAATAAACAATTAATTCACAATTTTATTAATAATTTTTTAATCAACTGGATTTTGATAATGCGGCCCATTTACAGGTTTGATTTTTTTTACTTTTTAAAAGATACAAATACCCTCCGTTACGAATTTTCCAATAAAAATAATCGCTTTACTTGAAGGTATATTTATATGTGAACAGTTTTTTTTCCTCACTTGAAAATTTAAAAGTCTAAAAAGATTTAGATTTATAACGTATTTCTCCCGCTTCTTAGCATACCTTTGCGGCGTAATTGTCAGCACCCTGGGCGCGTATTCGAGATGTCCGAGGTTCGAGTCCCGATGAGGGCATTGCTGATTTTCCATGACTCCTGCTTCAGAAAAATTCCTAATGACTCCACAGTGGGGTCTGAACTAAAAAAAGGTGGTGGATGATGATTCTCCACCACCAGGATTTAGAAAATCACCAGTAGCCCCTTTAAAGGGGACTATATAAGGTATTTCTCCCTCCTTCTTAGCGTGCCTTTGGGGTGTAATGATCAGAACACTCGGTGCGTATTCGAGAAATCCTAGGTTCGAGTCCCGGCGAAGGCATTGCTCATTATTTATGACGCCTACTTCCAAAAAATCCTGATGACTCTACAGATTGACCGATGAGCATCTAAAATCCGAGATGATGGAAATTTTTGGAATTAATTTCTAGTAAATTTTCTTTACAAACTTTATCGAAATCCAAACGCCGTAAGTTACTGCAACTGAAAGGCGTAGTAAGAAATAAGGAAGTTTAAAACTTTTTTGCATACAAATATATGCATTTCTCCTCTATGCATTAAAATAAAAATTACTAAATAAAAGAAAGACAGTAAGTTTTCAGTACTTATTCTCAAGTTTTATTTCACTTCGAAAAATTTCGCAATTTCATACAATTAGAACCTTATGTTTGGTGTTGTTGTTTTGGCTAATTGTATGTTGCACTTTGTTTATCTTTTCTCTTCAATACGTAATTTGTTTATTTTTAGCTTAGGTAGGTTATGCTGTTGTTTATATTCAATATATTAAAATTATTTGAAATAAATGCCAGTCTAAAAATTAAATATATTTAGCTGGCAATACGTTTGAATTCTAAAGCGGTAACCAACAGAAATTCCTTGCAGATACCAACTTGTTTCAATCATAAAATAAATATAACCTTTTTGCCTTTCAATTTTTATTACTACTGTTTAGCATTTTTTTACAAATATCTACAAAATAAAATTGAAAATTAATTTTAAAAAATTTTGTGCTGTTAAAAAATGTTTTTCCTTGGAGGGGGGGAATGTTTCAGCCGTCAGCTGCTTCCAGATAGTTCATTCGGCTTGCATGCAGTTTGAGACCACTGCTGTTAGTAACCTTGACTTTATGTCTTTTGATAATATATTAAATTATATAATTTAAAAATAGTTTTAATTTATAATACACTTAGGTGACAAATACGAAAATTTGCAATATTACTGCAATTAATACAAAATATTTATAACGTCATATATTTACGTATTTCAACATACAATGATCTCATTTTTCGTAGCTATAAATCATTATTTGGTCATAAAATTCAAAAGCTTTTCAGCGTGAAACTTAATGTTTCCTAAAACACTAATCTTGTTTGCTAAATAAGATCAGATTTCATAAATTTGTGATAAAAAGGTAATGTGAACTCTTTAAATGTATATGATATTTTCAGCTATGGTCATTTAACACACATACATTTTAAGCCGTAAGTTAATAACAAACGCTCGACTTTTCAACTTTTATAATTAAATGAATTAAGACTTTTCTGTATTATCCAATTCAGATAGCTAGAAATAAAAAATGCAAGGAAATATTTTAGCAAATTTTTGGAATTTACCTATTTCGTTTTAAAGCTATACACTACTGCAATGTGAAAGAGAAATTTAATATAAATATATTAAAAAGTAATTAGAGAAGGAGGCATAACAATAAACTAAAAATATATCTTATAAATTCCGAGTAATGTTTTTATGCAGTTGAATAAAAATATTTAATTTTTAGACTTTTACAGACGAAAACTATCATATATCATACACAACCGTTCCCCTTAGCTTTCATGTTGTTTGCCATAATCCAAGAATTCTGTTCTAACCTAATCTAGACAACGCAACTTAGAGAAGTTTCGTTTTTTGACCTCATTTTACTGCTAAGCGATTGAAATTTAGATCTCCAACATAATCATGCAACCATGTATAGCATATGCTTCTGACAAGCAAAATTTCAGATTCCTAGGTGTTAAGGGATTCAAACCTTTCTGACTGGATATTAGACATTGGAACTAATAATTATTCCTGTAATAGACGGTGCTAGTAATTTATTAACATTTCGAAGGAAATTCGGATTTTACATTCTTGCAAAATAGTAAATACTGATACTACAGGGAACTGTTTGCTGCAATTTTCACGAGAAAGCAATCTCATTAAATAAATGCATAGATACGTTTGGATTAATTAAATCTTTTCTTTATTAAAAAAGTGCGCAACTCTTCGCATAGCGTTAAAATTTATGATGAAATTATAGCATAAAATGTTTTTCCTATTATTTTTATTTACTATTTTGAACAGCTCCTTCTGATAAAAATTTATGAATATCAGATTTTTTTGTGTATAAAATAAACGGCGTTTTGATTGCATAATAAAATTATTCTTTAAATTTGAAATGAAAATCCTCTTCTGCGTTAAAACGACTAATTTTGATTTTGACCAAATCCAGAAATCCTCATTTTGGGGGTATAAATTTATTATCATTCACAAATTTGAATGTGTTCTAAATATTTGTTTCGAAAATAAATTAATAATTTAGCATAATCGTGAATTTAGATTTTACATAAATCTAGCATGACGTTACAATGAGCTTTATAAAAAATTATAAATACATTCACTATACACCATTATATCATTAAAGGGCAAAACAAGAAGAAATTAAAATTTATGGACATGAGTGTATTATTCCATAGCAAGTAGAACACTCAGTTTTCTACATCTATAGCATGAAATTGTGACGGAGGCAAAAAAAGGGGTTCATAATAGCATTTCATTTGTATACTTTCTGAAGTAAATTCACATTTTCACGGCTGCATCAATAAATTAACTTCAGCTTTGTGCTCTAAAAACTTACATTAATTAAACGAAATGTATTCTTTTTTTTACCATTGACATTAAAAAGTAAGCAAATTTAAATAATTCTTCCTGCTGCTATCAGTCACTTATGCAGAAGTGGAAATGTTAATAGCGTATTTATAAATCCTTTAAAATCTGTATATACGTATTCAAGGCGTATTTTGTCTCTATCAGAAATAAGTGCTTCTTAAAAAAAATTTTAAATAAATACAAGCAAGTAATTTTAGGGTAAGAACAGCTTCTTCACTTGCTCTTTTCAACAGTTTAGAAAATCAGAAAAACGTAGAAAAATAAATTATAGAGTATATATCGATATAAAATTAAGATGAAAAATGAAGAATGTAAAATTTCAAATTAATTTGCTTCAAAGTCTGATAAAAGAGAATGACTTTAATACAGAGTCCTTAAAGATGCGTGACTAACTGTTTATGAGACCCTCCCTTTCCCCAAAAAATAGAAATCTAAGATTGCTACAGTGACCATGCTATTATTACATGATCACTATTGATTATGAAGGTACAATCATTCCGCAAATTTGAGATTAGTAAACTTTAGTTGGAGTTAAAGCTCAGTAAACCTTAGCTGGAGTTAATAAACTCCGCACATGTAATGAATGTCCTATAAAGTCATAAATGTTTCATCAACAGAATTTCAAACAGAAAATAAATCTTTAACTAAACTACGATAATGTTTTAAATATTTAAACAATAAATATGCTATTTCTGGAACAAAATTTGCAGAAATTTTCAACAAAAAGATCTTAAGAAATTCAAATAATTATTTTTTTAATTTTAATTTATTTAATTTATTTGATTTTTAAAGATTTTTTTAATCAGACATTCCGTTACTGCAGTCTGAGCTTTAATACTGACACATAACATTTCTATTCATTAATCTCAAGTGTCACACTGAAAAGATATGAGTTATAAAAGATATTAATCTGGTATTACTTATGCCAGCATTCAGATAGTGATATAAAATATGAAGAACCGGATTGCAAGTATTACCTATTACTATTATTATTATTAAAAGCAAATAAAGACTGCAATAGAATAATATTTAACCGTACTTAATATGGAGCCGATATTTTAAAAAGCAAAGGTAAGTAGTTTCTGAAATTAAATATAGAAATAAATTTTTAGAAAAATATTAACCAAAAATAAGCATTAGAGTGTTTTTAAACCTGTTTGTTATAAAACATTTGCATATCTTTTTTGTTTAAAATAAGACCATTTTTTTTTAGTTTTATCTCGTAATGTTTACTAACAGTCACGCCACGCCTTAGTTTCGTAAACAATACGCGACATGCACGTGTAGATTCTTCTCTTTCTTCAACAAGACATAAGTCAACCCGTAATAATAAAGTTATTTCTTTTCTACTTTAAATCCTAATTTTAGTGGTGCTATTATCGAAGTAAAATATACAGGGTGCGCGAGCAGAACTGGCGTGAAAAATTGGAAGGACATCTATAAAAATTCTGAGTTAAACATTTTATTGAAACATTCAAAAACAATAGGAAAATAATGCTTTGCAGATGAAACGTGTTCAGTGATGTTATTTTCAGCATTAATTACAGCCTTGAGAAGCTCTCGAAAGCGAGAACAGGCGAATTTTATAATCTCAAAAAAAAAAAAAAAAAAAA
>KK115556.1:91369-107547 GCA_000611955.2 Stegodyphus mimosarum
TTAAACTGCTAGATGCTCTTCTTCAGCTTACCTTTAACATTACAGGCAATATTATTAATGATTCTGTCAACCTATAGATAACAGTCAAGAAGGTTGCAATCAGATGAATTTGGCGGCCACATATAAGGGGGAGTATGGTAAAGTATTTTGTTCTCCAGTCATTTTATCGTTCTTCTGGCCGTGTTTACCGATCAGAGGCTTGATGGAACACGGACGGTCATAATGCGGCCCAGCGTCACCCAGAATGGCACACGTGTCAAGATATCTCATGAATTGAGATGAAATGGGCCGTTTTCAATAAGCCTGTTACACATTTGAAATGAAATTGCTAGTCCTCAGCCGGTGTTTAGCTCGATCTTGTTCTTTTTATCTACCAAGCCTCCACATCGAAGTCTTAATTCACCAACTGCTTCCTAATTATCTGGCCCACCAGCGGCCGAGCAGTACAGTCACTGAACACTTGTGTTCGATCAGGGATTCGAATCTCGGGGAATGGGCTGGCTGTGGTTTTCCTCATGTGTAACGTGCATACGAGCCACTTAGATATCCTCCATCAAGGCATTCCTCCCTTAGGCAGATAGTTCTCGAATGGTATGTCGTAATCAAACAAACAAAACTAACCTAATTCTATGAATTGTTCTATACAGCAACTTCGGATTGCCTACGATGTTCTTGTTGGTCGGCAGAGTAAACTATCATTTTTTTTCCACTCTTCAGACCATTCATAATTTTCAAACCCATTTGGAATCTACATTCTTTAAATCTTTCTGATAACTGAGAATCTGGAACAAAATACACGGTTGAAAAACTTATGTTACCCATAATTTCCCTGCTTAAACTCGTCCAGATGCCACTTAAACACCTTGTATGTCCCTTTAAAAAAACATAAATTCTCAATTTTAAAAATTATTTATGATGTACTGTTAAAGTCATTGCTCGGCAATTGTTAAATTTCCTTATGAAATGGTAAAAATTGACTTATATTATTCTGCATTTTTTAATGGTTTATAGCAATTTTTGATATTTTCATTTCTATTAATTTAGCAAATCTTGAAGATATCTTTCATTGGATTCATTTCACAGTTCATTATTTTCGAGTACAATATACGGAGGTCATTACTTTTCCTTTGGAAATTTTATTGCTTCATACATTTTTTAGAAATGAAGCAATGAAAGAAAAACTATTATTATGATTATGGCTGAATTCTGCTCTCACAGATTCACTATTTTCTGTCAACACCTTTTCATCATGTTTTTTTTTTCACAATTTTCAGCACAGTTGGGACTTTGGTCGAGGAAAATCTTACCGTGATTTTAAAACGAACGATTCTGTAAAGATGATGCGTTATGAGTTATTATAAATGTTTAAAGCATTATTTATATAAAAATTGTATTTTAAATTGCTGTAAATATTTAACAAATGATTTCCTTCGTACGTCTAGAAAATAACATTCAAAAATCAAGAAACAATATGATAAGTTAATACACTTGTGTAAATTGCAGCAAAAGTAAATAAATCAAGATGGGGAAAACATGCTAGTGTTTACAGACATGCAAAATTTATTTTGTAGACGTAGTACACAGAGAAAAACGTAAAACTGAAAGAAGTAAAAAGCTGAAAGATCAAACAAAAAAGAATCCCTCTGCGAGTTACAGCATTAAAAATAAAGTAATATTTTTCAAATTTTTTCCCAATGTTTCTCTTTGTTACATAGCACTTTCTTTTCTATTTTTGTCTCATGCAACAAAAATATGAGATTTTTTTTCGGAGTACAAACATTTCAATTCAGAGTGAATGACATCCTTATTTTGTCCATTATTTTAACTTAGTCAGTGGGCATGGTTTAGTTTATGCATAAGAAAAATGCTTTACGCTGCATTTGTCTTATTAATGATGCAACATAAAATGAAACTGAAAATAAACTGAAGTGTGTAATTAATTGTCTTTACTAGAATAAAATAAAACTTAAAAAATTTAGAAAGATTATTGCCAAATATAAATTTGCTTACTTTCGACGACAAAAGAAACTTTTTTTAATCATAAAACCGATAAAAAATTAATGTTTTAAATGCGAATTCTATTAGGGCTAAAAGATGAAGCTTTGAGTTTAACAAGAAGCAATTTTACGCAGGAATAGCATTTTCAGAATACGTAATATTAACTCAAAATTTTCGATAAAACTTATTATTAAATACAACTTTCTTCACTTTTTGCAATCAAAAATTTTTGAAATAATAAAATGGATAAAAATATTGCATTAAATACGAAATCTAATAAGGTTATAGATGATGATTTGAGTATAGTAAAAAGAAATTCTACAAATAAATGGCATTTTCAAAACAAGTAATATTAATTTATTCGCGATCAAAGACATTCATAAGGAATGGCTCCTTTCCTTTTTAGTGTTATCTATAAACGCTGTGTTAGAATTATTAATATAATACCTTTCTATTTTTTCTTTTTAACTTCTGCCTTATCTGTATAAGTAAGGGAGGTAATGTTTTCCGTCCAAAAATTTAGAAGTGAGTTTTCAGTGAATAAGCACGAATCGGGGTCTTCACATAATGCTTCTACTATTTTTACAATGATGTCTGTCTGATGTGCGTGACGAGTTTTTCCGCGCACAATAAATCACATATGAGACTTACAAGAATGTATTTTTTCCTTTACATAAAACCTATATCAATCTTTAATGTATAGCCTGAAGTGGTACTTTACTTGAAGCGCTCAATAGTTCTTAATGAGAGACTAGTTCAAAATGTAATCCAATTAATTTTTTAAATGTTGTTGGGTGAACAAGATGCATGTTTTCGTTAAGTGTGCCGGACTTTTGGATTAAGCTGTATGTATATTTCATAAATATACTGTTGCGTGCATACGGGTTCGTTTTGGATTCAATGTACAAGTCGTAAAAAAGTTAATAAAATTTATTCTTTTCACAAGAAATAAACAAAATGTTGAAATATGTCCTCAGAGATATTCGTACAATATCACACTTTCTAATTCGATCTAAACTAATTCGAAACTATTCTTTCGAAACTAATTCGATCTCACAGCGAATTCGCTACAATCAATCACAGCATTAAGTAAACAAACAGTAGTTCGCTTTAAACAGCTACAACTGACCTGAGGTGTTTTAATTCGGTTTTTATAAGCTTTAATTAGTCACTAGAACATTCTAGTAAAACCTATTTCCTCGATGGCAACAGAAATTTCGAGATATTTATTTATTAAGTATTAAATGAACGCACTCTTTTATTTTTACTTTCCCGACGTAGCTTTTTCTTCAAATATCGTCTGCGTTGCAAGGGAAAATAAAACAATTTTAATTACAATTATAAAAAATAAAACAAAATCTGAAAGGTTACAGATTTTAAATTACATCCAAAGGGGCGTTTTTTAAACATTTTGTGTGTTACTTTTATTTATTGAATATCATGTTTTTCGCATTTAAACCATAAAATTCAGTTAAAGAACAATATCGCAAAATAATTTTAAACTGAGCATACCTTTAGAATTTCCTACACACAGTCTCACGCGCTACAGATAAAAATGTTTTTTTCTGTACAACTTTGCCATTGCCCGTTTTGAAATCCTTGAGTTTGTTAATCAAAAATTCGTGAAAGTTTTACAAAATATGAAATCGTTAATAAAACAAATTCCAAATTTCAAATTTGAGTTTCCAGATGCCTATATTCGCAGCAGGATTACGGCATTCGAAATTCGATGGCTTTAGGTACCGTCGTTTAATCACAATGCGAGAAACATACATACATTTATGCACATTCTTCATTATTTAATTTCTTTAAACATAATACAGGGCTGCAATATTTTGTTGTTATATATAAGTTTGAATATAAGTTTTGTTTATATATAAGTTTGAAAAGTGATACAAACTTTTAATGTTTCCGACGCAAAATCGCAAAACGAAAACAATAGAACTTCAGGGACTAATAAATAGCTAAATAAATACGAAATCTGTAACAATATTTTAATAAAATGAGCTTTAATTATTACAAATACTTGAAAGACCTATTAACAGATGAATAAATGTATCATGTAAATTTGTCTTTGTGCAGATTCGTATAATTTTTCATTATTAATCCTCCAATGAACTTAGGTTACATAATCGATAAATGCTGCATAGCGTTTCTTAAAAGCGTTTATAAGAGAATAATAAAATGAGTTTATTTTACTTTGGTTTGGCATAACAAAATAGTACAATTTTTTTATTTCATGAATTCAGATCCCAAGTTCGGAAATTTTAATGGTAAACAGTTATCAAATTAAAAATAATTAGAGTTATATTAAAATTCGTTTACTGTCAGTCATGCATATCTTTGTTCCTACTTGAAATGTGTTTAAAATAGTCCTTTAAACCACTGTTTCATTTTTTCAAGGAAAGCATCTTAACTGTTAACTGAATTATTAATGCATAAAACTTTTTAAAGAAACACAGCTAGAGTGTTTTTTAAAATAGCTAACATAAAATAAGTCATTATAAAATTCTTCCAAAATCAGTAGTTGTTTTCCCTAAGAATGATTTTTCCTGTTACCCGAAGTGCAGTAACATTCTAAGATTCCTGAAAAATTTCATTTATCATATTCTGTGTTAAGAGTATTTTATTTCAGCAAAATGGGCTCAATGTCTTCTTTTTTTAATGGAGAGATACGTTTCAGCAATCATCACAATTTGCTTGGAACTTTATCCAAAGTTAAATGACACATAAAAATTATCCGTACTTAGAGCTCCAAACTATGACACACAGCGAGCGATTAGTTTATAGAATGCATGTATATACCAGCAGGCCCGCTTTCAGGGTGCTTTTTTATAAATCGAAATAGTTGTTTCTTGTCTTCTGACCCCGAGAACAAAAAGAAGTTTTTTGCCAAACAAATCGGTTTATTTCATTTTACCAACAGCAACAGCTTGCTCTTTGCCTCTGCGTCGCATTCAGGTAATTCTCGTAACTTATCCAATTCTTTCCCCCCCCCACACACACACACTTTGGCAGCTGAGGATGATCGTTCGGTAAAACCATCTAAACTAATCCCATAAACATTTGCAAATATGACGCTCATTTTTGCTGTTTGAGTTCTAAATTAATATAAGGCTTGTTCATTCTCAAAACACAAGTTTTATTAAATTCTACAAGAAATAAGTTCGGCGGCAAAAAGTGAGTCATGTTTCATGAAAGAAATACGTGTATCTAATCCAGTTGCACTTCATACTTGGAAAACCATTCAACTCAATGTCGTAAATTATGAACTTTCAACTGAACCACGCTGTAGAATGGAAAGATATGGTGAAAAACTATACTTTTACCAGAAAGTGTTTGCCGTAAAAATCGTTTGATAACCACCATTTCGAGAAAATGCCGCATTAAGAAAATAAAGATACATAAAGATTTCATATAGTTGAAAATACATAAATATTACATAAATTTCTTATTAATTAATAAAATAAATATAAATTATTTATTTACATAAATATTACATAAATTATGAATATTACATAAAGATTTCATATAGTTGAAAAAAAATAATACTGATCTGAAAAGATTTCAGTCTTCCCTTTTAATATGAAAATAAAACTGAAACCGACGGGCTAGGAAAAAATGCAGCAATATGCCTCGCACTTTTTTTACATTTAAAGTTACGTAAATATGTATAAACACCCGAGAAAAATCACCTGTAGATCAATACTGTTACGAAACCAAAAATGCAATATTGGTGAATTCCGAGAAAACTTTCATCAATCGGTAAAAGAAAACAAAGAATTCTTAAAGGAAACACACGCTGCGGGTGGCAAAAGTATCAAAATGCTCTGAATTTTTAGCATCAGTATCCTTGAATTTACAAGAATTCATTTCACATCACTTAGTCTTTATGAAAGAATTATTTAGTAAGGAAGGTTTACTTAGCTTATTTCGTAAGGAAAAAAAACTTAATATATCGTTTTAAAATCTGTTTTAGGCAGTGGTTGGTTTTAATTATAAACTATGCATGGCATTTACGAAGTGTGAATGCATACATGTTTTATGTTAGGAAGGAGCAGGGAAGTTTACAATAGTTTTGCTGGAGATTATCTGTGAAGAAATAAAGGCCTGAAAAGAATTACCAATTCAAATATCACTCATACTAAAACCTTTCATGTATCCCAAATTAACGAAAAGCTTTAGTGTTCTATGCAGCAAGCAACCATAAAAGTTTCAGACGTAAGATGGTTTGATTTATGCGAATGATAGAGCAGTGAGGCACTACAGAAATTCGTCTTTTTTTTCGGAACATCTTATGACTCAGTTTAAACCATAATCATTGTCCTCCAATCTTGCAATGCGGTTACTAAATTATTCTGCATGCTTATTATTCTCCCAATTTTTACTGAAGATACCCGCATATTATTTCTATTTTCTGAGATACATATTCATAAGGCTTTCCGTATATTACTTTGTGAGTATTATCAGATAATTTTATGTACTTTTTTCGAATATTCAGTAATTATACAGGGTGCTTCAACAAATCTGTTTCAAACTTCTTGAGAGATAGAGTCCACATAGACGATGTAAAATCACACAACAATGCATAGTAAGAAACACTTTCCTGGAGCTGCAGTGAAGACACAAAACACAATGAAGGAAGGACACGAACAGGGTGAGAAAATATGTTTATTATGCTTAGTACAGTAGAAACCAAGAAATAAGAACCAAAACAGACAATGATTATCATCAAAGAAGATAAATTACGACCCCGGATCGTGATGCAGGCCTTACATCTCCGGAGCATGGGAGACCTGCTTACTCTGGAAAATACTAGGCGCATCCTGGACTTCGCCAGCAGTGCCACGATGCGAGTAACAAGTTCCTCAGCACTGTTAACGGGGGTTTCGTTTATTAGTGTCTTGACGTACCCCCAGAGGAAGTGGTCAATGCAAGTAAGATCTGGCTATCTTGCTGCCCAATGCATCGGACCACCCCTGCCGATACCATGTTAAGGATACTTTTCGAACATAATTTCGAACGCCTTCTTTGATGACAATCGTCTGTTTTCGTTCTTATTTCTTGGTATCCTATGCACTAAGTATAATAAACATATTATATTCTCACCCTGTTCGTGTCCTTCCTGAGTTTTGTCAGGAACCGCGTCAGGAAAGCATTTCCGAGAATGCATTTCTATGCATTTTTCCATCGTCTAGGCATACCCTATCTCTCCTGAATGTCTCTAACCGATTTGCTGAAGCACCCTGTATATCAAATTAATGAAAAATACCATTTTGCATTTACAAAATGTTTCTTAGAAATCTGCTTTCGTAAAGTGGGAGAAACCTCACAATCTGGTTTTTTCCCCGTAATGTTGATGTATTAAAAGCTCATAGGTTAAAATGAAATGCAGCATTATATACCAAATTTTTAGGATCTTTTAATTTCATCTTCAAAATTCTCTTGTCTCATTTAGCATCGTATCCAGAAAAATCTCTCATCCGTATTTAATTTCACGAAAGAATTTCGCTTTTCTTATTTAAATGGTTAAAGGGATTAATCAGTAGCAGCTACATGATGGGTTATTAAATAAAAGCGGAAAAGAATAATAAAACTCAAAGTTTGCCAGTCTCAGTTGCACAGTGATAGTTTTACATAAAGGAGACTGAAATAGTTTTATAACAAATATCTGAGATATCTTGGAATTGATCAATGCAATTTGAATGCTCATAAATTCTGAGCTGAGTGATAAATGTACCTTCTTTACATATAAGTCACGGACCTAAAGAATGAAATGTTATCAAAATGCATTATTATTTAATTTAGATGCATTATTATTCAATTTATACTGCATCATAATAAATGGTAACATGTTTATTGGCGAATTTCTTAGTATGGAATTACTTTATTTATTTAGTTATTTTTGTAATTAAGCAAATTTTCCTGCAACCGATAATCATCCTTTTATAGCTAAGAATAACGAATAACATTCAAAACCGATTTACGATGCTGTCGAACACAAATTCGAATCAAAATTTTATCTGCATTTTTGATTTTTCCGAAGTTACTACAGGGAAACACAGTCAAATGAGAAGAGGTAATGAGAAGGTAAATGAGGGGAGTAAAAAGGGGAAAAAACGCTTCTATTATTGTTGGTCTTAGTATTTCCAACTATTAAGAGTTAGGCTTTTTTTCAGTTGCCAATAAATTAAAAAGAAATTGATCTTACAATTCCAAATAATTTCGGTATAAATATAATGTACAATATATAATACCTTGTAAATACAATGTGCATTTAGAGCTGATCACCCTGAATGGTTTCACTTTTTTATCAAAATCTTATTAACTTTATTTTTCACCAAAATCTTAATGTACTTGTTCCCAGTAAACGGAATTATTAACGTTACAGCTTTCAAAGAAATATGACTGCTCCGAATATGAGAAAAATGCTGCTTTATTCTCCTCCCGCAAATTTTAGTTTTATTTGCTAGCAGCTGTTTAATTTTTCCGATATAATCACATCTTGCTAATTATAATACTTCACTGAATATGTTGCCAAATAACTATTTTTTGTCAAATACACTCACGTTTGTGAAAATTGCAACACCATGAAGGACTTACGCGAGTGAGCTGAAATTTTCAGGAAATGCAAA
Source organism: Stegodyphus mimosarum (assembly GCA_000611955.2). Classification (NCBI taxonomy): domain Eukaryota; kingdom Metazoa; phylum Arthropoda; class Arachnida; order Araneae; family Eresidae; genus Stegodyphus; species Stegodyphus mimosarum. Next base: position 100,003 of record KK115556.1, read on the forward strand.
GTAGCGCATGATATGCAAATGATTAGAATTGCAAATCCGTAGCGCATGCGTATGCTGAGCAGCGCCCTCTGAACGGCTGATGGATCCGAATAAATAGACGGCTGTAGCGAGGCGTGTATGGTTATCGGTGGTTATCTGCTAGTGGTAAACGTTAACTCAATCTGTACTTATGCCTCGTCGACGAAAGAGAGCGAGATTTGAACAACTTACAGAGTTTGAACGAGGGAGAATCATCGGCCTTCGTGAAGCTGGATTGTCGTATCGTGCAGTAGCCTCTCGTGTGCAGCGTAACAGCAGCACAGTGATGCGCGTTTGGAAGCAGTGGACGGACGAGTGTCGGACAACTCGGAAATCCGGGAGTGGACCCCGAAATGTGACGTCAGCTCGCGATGATAGACACCTGGTCCGCATGGCGCGGACGGACCGTACAGCTTCCTCTAGACAATTGGCAGCACTGTGGTCAATAGCTACAGGTGTTTCATTGTGTGCTTCATCAATTCGTAGACGTCTGCTGCAGTGTGGACTGCGCGCACGGACTCCTTTATACAGGATCCCCCTAACGCACGACCATCGCCGCCTGCGGCTACAATGGGCCAATCAGCATAGAGACTGGCGTGCTGATTGGCAGCATGTCGTGTTTTCTGACGAATCCCGCTTTAATTTGTGGTACCATGATGGCCGCATTCGTGTCAGACGCTATGCCGGTGAACGCCACCTTCCGGAGTGCATTATCGAACGCCACAGTGGACGAACACCCGGAGTTATGGTCTGGGGCGCCATAGCATATCATAGACGATCTCAATTGCTACGAATTGTGGGCAATCTGAACAGCAACCGGTATATCCGTGAAGTTCTACAGCCCGAAGCTGTTCCCTTCCTTCAAAGCTTGCCAGGCGCTGTATTTCAACAGGACAATGCCCGCCCTCATACTGCTCGGATTGTTAAATCCTTCTTTGCAGCGCAGCAGGTACAGCTTCTTCCTTGGCCTGCGTGTTCCCCGGATATGTCGCCAATTGAACATGTGTGGGATGTCATTGGTCGGCGTCTTGCTCGTGATCCTCGTCCTGTTGCGTCTGCAGACGAACTTTGGGTACGCGTACAAACGATATGGAATGCTCTTCCTCAGTCAGACATTCAAACTTTGTTTGACTCCATGCCACGTCGTGTAGCAGCACTTATTGCGGCGCGTGGTGGCCACACAAAATACTGATTCTGATCTCTTGTTCTTGTTTGTTTGCTTTGAACATTTAATCATTTATTTGTACCACTACCACTCAACTGTGTATTAAATTGCATTCAATTATGACGATTCCTTTTTGGTGTTGCAATTTTCACAAACGTGAGTGTATTTTCTTTTGGAAATTAAACGCTTCTCTACCCGTTTACATTGAACAGTATTTACGGAAGGTTATGCATAATTTCACTGTCCACTTTCCAAGTACCAAAGGTAGCTGGAATAGAAATCGAAACATTCTTCACAAATAAGAGTTTTAGTGAATTCGCGAGTTTCTTGCAACGCATACATAGGAAGCACGATTATTTGATTTTTGGACCTATATCTGAATCTACAGAAACATCTTCATGACCGTATGCAGCTGCCGTCTCTCACAATTTATGTCAACTACATTTGCAAAATCTGAAAATATAAATACAATTTCATACATTTTAGGGAACGTATTCTGAAGCGGGACGTATCCTGAATTGCACTGAAATGGTGAACTGTTTCCAAAAGCGGGGTATATGGTCATTTAAGTAGATTTTTACGGTTTCTTTACATTAAATAACAACATTTCAACGGTTCTCAGTCAGAGGATCAAGTATACTGTTTTCAGATCATGCTGTATGGCTTCAGATATTGAACTCGTGCTTATGAATCAAATATCTGTTATACAGAAGCTCATTAACTTACTTATCTCATCATCACAACCATCATCTGAGATTAGGCTTCTTAACAATATTAAGTCCTTATATATATATATATATACCTTCTGGTGAGTTACGCGAAACAGCTGTTCCATCAATGATTCTGAGTATTAATTATTGAAACACGAAGCTTCCTGTCACCCTTTAGCATAGCCATGGTCGGTTTCTTTGAATGTGTTACTTAGGAATCTTAAGGGAATCCTCTTTAGAAGTTGCAAATAATTTAATATTTGAAATTGAAAACAAAAATCTACTTTTTTATTGCATTTTTTGATATATTCAATCATGAAAATTCTACTTACATAAAATATTTGGCAATTCGCTTGAAAACGCGGAGAATTTTCTTTTTTGTTCGCATAAATCTAAAAGTATAAACACATAAATAACAGCTGTTAACTCCTCCCGGCTAGCATAGCTTATTTGAATATCGAAACAAAAATACTCAAGAGTTTAAATAAACATTACGGTTTAAAATGTGAGAAAACATACAAAATAAAAAAGCAGCAAAAAGACACGAAAGGCGTAAGAAAACTTAGGACCGGAAGCAAACAAGAGCAAAGCAGCGCGAAGTCTCATTTCAACATCTCTTCTGTTCTAAGTTTATGGTCGAAGCAGGCATGCTCGATATTTGTTTTGTTGCGGTGGCAGCGGATCAAAATACGAAATTCTCGAAATGTGTGTGTTCTATTTTAAGCACGAAGAAATGTTGGGGAAACATTCGTTCGCGATTTGTCTTTTTAGGTTGATTGCTTTGGTAAAAAATTTAGCGGTACTGGTGAGAATGAAGCATTTCAAACAGGAAAATGTCATTTACATCTTCTTCGCAATTAAACAGAAAACTCATAATTTTATGTACTATAACGTACTGGTAAAAATGTAAACAATAATAACAGCTATGTACTTAGCAGTATTATTTAGATTTATCATTTTAAGGTGTCATTTTAGATCTCTTTAGGGTAGTTTAAGAATACTTTGGAACAATATACATAAAGGAAAACGCTGAAAATAATTATGTATAGGCAGTTTCTGTTTTATATGAAAATATAATATTTCCATGACAACCTTCGTAAGCTGAAATGGAGTAAGCGAAGAAGCATTTACCTTTAATTTATAAATAAGGAAGTCTTGAAGCATTGCCTAGTCTTCGAAGAAACATATCGTGTCACAGAGCAAAAGTATAAAACAAAAGTAAAATTAGCGCATATAGCGCAAAAGTAAAATTAGTACTGAATGGAAAATGATGTAATAGATACGCAGGAAATATATATATAAATAAGGTATGTACAATGTAAATTCACCTTCCAAGGATGAAAAGGGAGCAAACACATTGAAAATACTTCAAGATGGTAGCAGCGATGGTAATCCATTCAAATGATTCTATTGCTGATTGTAAAGGTAATGGAGGGTACATGGCCTACAGTGTAGAAAGGAGAAAACAAGATAGAGATCGGATCTCATGTAATAATTGTTAACGTCATTTTTGTTCAACAAGACACTGTGCCTGGAATTTCTATATCTACCTGGCCGGAAGTAAAGGGTAAAAAGTTAAATTTATTTGGTTTGTCTTATGGCAAATGTTTGAAAGAAAGTTTGTTTGATTGGCTAAGCTTTTCATAGGCGATAAAAATATCCAGCTAAGCTCCTTTCAATACGTAATATTAGTTTAAGTCAAGCGTTTTAGCAATCAGTAATTAAAATAATGGCTAAGCAGAATTTTTGCTTTTCCTCTCTCCCCTCCACAAATTTTCCTCAAATTTCATCCACTGGAAAAAGAGAACTAATTTAGGTCTGCCAGAGTGCCTAGAATGAGCATTCATATAGTTGAATATACTTATATAATTAACTTTAAAAATTTCATAAGAGCAAAAGGATAATAATGAAAACTATTTCTATTTGAAGTTTTCGATACATTTTTTAACACCGGAATAGAATTTTCGGTAGATCTAATGTTTAATAATGTTTGTTTCAACGTAACAGTTGTTCCCTAAAATTTTCTAAAATTTCTCTGAAAAACAAACTTAGACATATATTCTGTTTTTTAACCAGCATTTCCTAGTTTCTCAGCATTTTATATATTATCGGTCTTCGAGAAGTTTAGTGTACCAAATGAAGCTGGAAAACCGCCATCTTAACTGTGAGTTGATTCGCACTCAAACAAGGCTGCTTTACAAGAATGTAAGATTCTTGTACTTTTCTTCTAATTTATCAATGTAAACAAAATATGGATATCAGTGAGACGTTAATAGTGTTTTAATTGTTACTGATAATATTTAAAACTGTGTTAAATTAGTGTTATTTGGCTACATTAATAATGATTGTTTGCTTTGTTATAACCTAAATCACGAACGTATTATGTACCGACTCCTAGTTACCTTCAATGAGCCAGCCTGCATTGCTATGATTGAGCTAGTGGCCCAACCATGGAAACCTAATCGACGCTAATATTTCGCAAGTTTTGGGGTTGAAAAAGAAAATATTACTGTATCTGATTTAGTAAAAAGCTCTAAGGAGTAAGTAAATCTTAAAATTAGATAATGATCCCATTTTCTTTGTTATAAATGTTATCAATATGTCTTAATGTATTTTTAGAAGTCTGTGTTGGTTTCTAATCAACATTTTACATTTACGAATCGTGCTCAAAATCGTTTTAAACATTTTATTGACTTGTTTTAAGATGAAACTGTAATAAAAAGATAATAACTCCCGGTCCAACGAAGGCAACTAGTTCCCTTCATTGGGACAGTGGCACTTAATTCCATTTTTCTAGTATTTACTGAGCATTTTATAATTGTAACATCTATTTCTAGATATGTGTAGTATGAAAAATAATATTTACATTAACATGTACAAAACTGTAACATTGCCAATGTTGAGGATTTTAAGGATCGTACTGTTTAAGTGGCTCATCGATAGCAAACTTACCCTATCTTTCTGGCCAATAGAGAAACATTAAGTATCAAATCAAAAAGCTTTTCTTCGTAATCGTTTAGCAAGGGCTGTATTTATATATTTCGCTCTAGAATATCACCCCGAATTTTCCATGTAAAGAGACAGAATTGTTTTAATTATCTTATTGAAACCAATGAATTTCTGTATAATTAGAATATTTGCCGTAATGAAAAAGTTGTAATGGAAAACTAATTCAAAACCTCTCTTCCCACCTATTCACACTCCTTGCTAAATTGTTTAAATAAACTTCTCTGTCTTCCTTCAGAAACTTTGAAACTAAATGTAGTACAGTAGAGCCCCGTAAACTCGACATGACTAACAGACTGTCGAGTTTTCGAAAAGTCGAATTTTACGAAATAAGGGGTGGATTTTTCAGAACACTATAGTAACAGTCAATTGCTATAGTAACTGTAAATTACTATAGCCATTTGTAGCACAATATAGGACACAGAAAAGTACAGTATACAATTAAATTAATGTGGATTTTTTATGTCAAGTTCTAGCACAATATGAGTTATAAAAAGATATAATACCCTAAAATACGTAATTGAGTAAAAAACCTTACATACAAAAATGAAGAAAACTTATTGGTAGTTCTTGATAGAAAAATATCGTGCGATGGTAGATTGTCTCTCACATTCATTCCATCGACGTGCAGCTTGATATCGTAGTCGACGAAAGAACAAAATGTCCATAGCAGATGCACCTTGCTCCTCCACGTAACGGAGCATTCCTTCAGCGGCCTTCAGTCGTTTATTATAGGTCATCATTTTAGCTCTGCCGTTGTCTTCAACCTCTTCGTTTCTGATTCATCTTCATTTTTATCCACATTGACTTCCACCAGAGCTACTATTTCTACATATCCTAAAATTTCACAATTTTCATCTTGTCCCATCCATTCTTAAACATCACCATCACTAACTTCTTCGCAGCCTGGAATTTTCTAAAATAAGTTAACTATTCACAATTTCCTGCCTCTTCTCTGCTTTTGTGAAATACACTTTCTTGAATGGTTCAGCAACTTTTTTCAGGAACAAACGAGGCTTATCTGCTCGATTTCACTCCAAAAATGAGCTGTTCATCCAGCAATATCCAACATATCTATTTCCTTCAGTTTCTCGATCATATCACACCCCTCTTCCATGGCTAGGACAAGAGATGAAAGAAGTTAACGTCTGTATTTTTTCTTCTGTGCTTCCAAAACGTCCTGGTCCATCCGCTGACACCCTGAAGATACGTTAGGAGAAAGAAACATGGTTCGCATATCTTCGTCTCGTAACTGTTTTGCATCATGATGGGATGAGGCATTATCTAGAATGATAATCGCTTTCCTTGGTAGATTGTTTTATTTTAAAAACTTTTCCACCGATAGAACGAACTGCTGACATTATTGACTGAAGACAAGCATTAAATATTGTTCTGTTCATCCATGCGTTTGGCTGAGTCCGGTAACAAAACAGGAAGATCATATTTAGTTTCGGTCACATTAGTGTACGTTCTTACGTTTTTAGATCCGCGGGGATTTTTTGATTTGCCTATAAGCGTTAGTTTGAGCTTATGACTGGCTGTTGCATTGTTGCATGCCAAGATTATGACTCTTTAGTTGCTTCTTTTGTAGCCATGTGACAATTTTTCTTCCCTGGATTTTTCTTTCGTTTTCGAAGGTAGCATTCGAAAATTCATACCGGTTTCATGACAATTCTAAATTTGATCTCCAGATATACCCTCCTTTTCAAGTGGAAATTATCCTTGAATATTGAAACATTTTCCAAGTTAGCAAATAGCTTTTCCCCGCAAACGTTTAACTGCTTGATGCCGTACCGCCTTTTCCATCTGTTGAACTAGCCAGCACTAGGAGTAAGTCCAGGCTCTCCTTCTTGAAATGCATCATAAAAATTTAGGGCTTGCTCATGTAAACCTGGTCCTGAAATGGGTGTTCCCAGCTCCCTTTACTGCCTGAACCACAAATAGAGAGACTCGCTCACTTTTTCGTAAATTCACCAACATTCATACTTTTTCTTTCCTTTAAACGTACAATATCTTTTGACACACCGAGAATCGATCTCGGACCTCTTCCTTTCCCATTCTATTAAAGTAATGCGTTCAACACCTAAATCCGTGATAATTTGTTTACACTTTCCCCTTTGCCCATTCTCTTTAAGGCCTCTGGTTTCATTTTCACTGTCACGTTAGTTTGTTTTCTTTTCTTTTCGAACGACATTTTTACTTCCCAGAATATCAAGGGTTCCCAAAAATATGCAACACCTATACGCTTGGATGTGAACTGAGGAACGACACCCGCAATGAGCTGGTGTGAGTATAGTTTGCAATAAGATACAGTTACAAAACTTCAGACAAGTTTCCTAACGTTTTGCAACAATAGAAAGGACTGTGAACCAGTGGCCAGCTGCTACCTGACTTTCTTCGTATCCTCGAATGAAGCAAACAGTGTTGCCAAGTATTACAACATATCTTGAAATTTGTTAGGCAGTTCCAAGAATTAATGGCGCAACATAAAAACGGCAAAAATTACAGAAAAAGAACACTCAGGTCTTTGAACAGAACAGGAAAGATATACCCATAAATACTAATTATATGTACTGTATGTAATATTTGCTATGTTTGGCCTAGAGATATCTTAAGTTCCTAAAATGTTGTCGAGTTATACGGAAT
>KK115556.1:107576-170610 GCA_000611955.2 Stegodyphus mimosarum
TCTATATACGTATCTAGGATCAATATTTCAGAAAACAAGGTTTATATCATCTTTTTCCAGCACGTAAATATGTAAAATGTGTACAGATAAATAGACAGACAGAGAGAAGAAATTATATTGTTATTAAAGTTCACTGGAAACATTTTATTAACAACTTTTTAAATCAAATTCAGAATTTTTTATAAGCCAGTTTTATTTATTGTCGTTAATTTTTAAAGAGTTTAAATGCTTTGAGACACTGAAAAACGTAAGTTTTCTTAAACTAGGCGTAAAATGTTCCATTTGCAAAATGAAATACATTGCAAGAAGCAAATGCAAATTCCTTTCAACCTTTTGGAGAAAAAAATACTTTTTTCTATTTTCATAAATATGCCGCCCAACCAGTATAGTGGTTACCGTCGCTGACTGCCGTGCCAAAGGTTCCGGGTTCGAATACCGAGAAGGCATGGATGTTTGTAAATGTATAGTGTTGATGCGGCATGAAGGCTCTCTAAATATGCGGCCGGCCTAAAGTCCTCTTATGTGGTTAGGGGAAAGGGGTGGGAGACCCTCGAATCCGTCCCCTTGGGGTGCTCTCCATCAAAATAGGGAGCGGAACTGAGCTAAATCGCACTGTCACCTGTAAGGTGCTCAAGGCTGTTGCCAACGACAGGCGTATCTTGCGCTCCTTGCCACGAAAAATTTCGTGGACTTGGGCTGATGTTGCTGTCACAGAAGTGAGCGTAAGTAACAACAACAACATAAATGTAGAAGTCATTGTACTGTAGGGTTTACATCATTTTACTAATAGTAATTTTCATTTTGCAACAAGTCTTTCCTTTAACTTTTCGTTTCCTATCTGCATTTCCTTGCCTGAATGAGTTTTTAAGATTTCGATTTATGTAAATGATGCAGAAAAGAATATTTAAGCTGAAGTCTGGGTCACTTCAAAAGAAGAGCGTAAAAGAGCGTAGGTGAGAGTTTTCTGCCTTTCGGACAAGTTGTTCCTTTAAGTCTAAGCTATCTGTTTCACGGCCGTATTGTTACGTGCCTACTAGTATTCGCCGGGGATCTTAAAGAAGGGACAAATTTGTTAGTTAATTCTGTGCAACATCGGCTTGTTTATTTTAGTTAGCATTAGATTAGTTTTATATTTTCTATCTTTGGTTAAGGCGCAAGTGTAGGCTTATTGTGACCTCGAGAAGGGGCCATCTGTTCATTTATTTTGAGTTGGAATAAAGCGTAATTTAACCCTTCTTTGGACTTCTTACTTGCAGAACTCAGTGAATAGTTGTTACACGTTTCTTCAATTTTCTGGCTCTTAAAGAAATCCAATTTAGCCAGGATATTAAGTACATTCAAACGATATTTATATGACTTTGACAATTTTTCTAATTTCTTTCTCGTGAAGGTTTCTTCTCGTGAATTCATGAAGGCGTTTTGTTGCTCTAATACAGAAGCGAGGATCTGGATAAGGAAAGAAATATAAGGAAATTGTTAAATTTTACCTCTAGTTAGAGATGCTTTTTTTTCGATAAGACTCCGAAGTTTTATAACATGCCGCAGTTGCTAGGACTGTGTTTGCTAACTTTCTGCCCAATATACAACACATTAATTTAAATTAAGAGAAGGTATCAAATATATAAACCGAGTTTCGAGATATCGGTGCTCTGGCCTTTCAGGTTTCCAAATGTTTGCCATACAGATTAGGCACAACGCAGACAATCATTGCTAGCTCCATTATCATTTACAATTAGTGAGAGTATCAACTGGCCTGAAGTATCTCATCAAACGAGTAACAGGAGCTGAATGTAAAATCTCGGGATATTATTTCATGAGAGCATCCGTTTCTGCTGACAGAAATATTAATAATATGACAATAATTATAGAATTCAATAATAATCGTTACTACCTCTAATATGAACTCAAATGTAAGTAATTTTCTGGCAACTGCAAAGTTACGGCGAATTATGCTTTATGTGTTTAAAGAAATGATTGCCTTCTTTGTTATTCTAATAAAATATTAGCAGCTCCTTGCATTAAAAATACCTTTCCAAAAATGGATGTTGTATCGACCTTTTATCCTATGAAATATATACCTTCTTCAGTTTAATTTTATTTAAAAAATTAATTTAAATTTAATGCGCTGCTCTACGCCGATGGCTTGTGCATTGAATAACAGTGAGCTTTTATGGGATCGGATGTGCTTTGGCTTTAATTTAATTTAATTAATTGCATCTGAATTGATTACACCTTCGTATACCGTTAACCACTGATTTATCAACAATGATCGTCAAATGTTTTCACAGGCACTGGTGTCTTTCGGTTTAATTTTGCTTCAAAACTTAATCTAAAGTTGCTGAACTACCTTGCAGCGGTGATTTGTGAACTGACTACCAATGACACTCGAGCTTTAAGTCAACAATGACAAACTGTCTTCGGTGTGCTTAATTAGCTATGCCACTCCGGGTCGGACACTTAGTTGACCAATAGTACTCCTAACCTCTAGTTCGCTTATGATAATTAGATTTAGCCAACACCTTCGGATTTAATTTTGTACTTTCAATTCAATAATCAGCTATAGCGGTAAATCATTAGTTACAGAACAGTTCAATCTGTTAGCTTAGATCAATAATGAAGCTATCAAGAAATGTCTTTCAAACTAGAATGTTAAATTTTTCTGTAAAATGTACAGATAAATTGGCTCATCTCGGAATACGAAATGATATAAATTAAACTGTTAAATCGTTGTAAATAGGTAATTAAAAATAAGAAAATGCCATTGAATGCTAAGTCAGCATTAATTTCCGAATTTCCAAAATTTTACAATTCCATTTCATGAGGTAACCAATTTTTGGATTTAAAAAATTAAATGATAAATGAAGAGAGAGAAACGAACATTATTTCTTATCAATGTTAGTTAACTTAATAGCTAATATGAAAAGCACAACGCGATTTAAGTTTTGAAAACTATGGCCAAAATGGTGGAAATTCTGAGAATTATGTCATTATTAGCCAAAGGGGCGTTAGCCCTGAAGAGCTATTAGTTCCGAAACGCACCGAATCACTAAAAGCAATGAATCACTTTTCAAATTGTTGCCACCAAATATTATCGCCCTGTATTATACTTAAAGAAATTAAATAAGGAAGAATCTGCGTGAATGTATATATGTTTTTCACACTGTGAAAAACAACGTTACCTACAGCCAGCAAATTCTGAATAACATAATCCGCCACTCAAACATGGGCACCTGGAAGCCCGAATTTTGAATTTTGGGCTTATTTAAATATTTTATAAATCTTTACCGAATTTTTGATTAAAAAACTGAACAATTTCAAAGCGAGCAGTGATAACACTGTATGTAAAAAAAAAGAACATTTTTATCTTCAGCTCGAAAGATATGCTAATTTAAAATATTTTTTGCCCAAATGTTCTTGAAACGTGTATATGTGTGTAAGGAAAAAAAGGCCCTTTTCGGCGCAATATAAAATAGGAGAGCTTTCAGAATTTTGTTTGAAAAATGTTTTTATATTACAGTCATGCCCATGGCTAAGAGTAACAGACATTTCCAGCGACTGTCAGTATACTGATTACCGATTGAATATACAACATAAATGTGGTACGGTGAATATGTAATCAGCAAAACAACTCTTTAGAACTAAAGAGTTTATTAAATCAAAGAAACAGTTTGGTAAATCTAAATGACGATATTTTTGTAAAAATCAGACTTTCAAATGAGACCAAAACCTACTTTTATGAAACCATTTATGAATATCTAAGAAGCAATGATAATTAATTTCAAGACGTGAATGCAAATTTGGTGAACTTCAGAAAGATCGTATTGGCAGTCATAGCATCATATTTATTAGTTTTTTTCAGAGTTTTATCTAGAGATGCAGAAGGTAGTTTTAACTGGTATTTCTCTTTGTAACTGTGTATATTGTGTGTAATCTCTTTGCAATTAGGCATTTTGTTTTCAAACTAATTTGACTTCTTATGTTTAAGGACCTTCTTTGTAAGCAAAGTTTAGAAGAATACAATATACTTCCTTCTGCTCATCTACTTTCGGATCAATAATAGTTAATTCAGCTAATCTGAGCTCTGAGGCAAAGATTTAAAAATATATCAACGATTTGCTTACACGATAGCAATTAAGTTCTTCTATTTTTAAAAAAATAATGAGATTTTCTGCTGTAGGAAAAAATTGTACAAGAAATGTCATTTTAAAACATATAGCATTGTACACTTTTCTCTCGATAAAACAATTTTTTTTCCTTTTTCCGTTATAGAACCAAACATCAGAATACGACTAAAAATCTTAAAAACTCGATCAAAACGCAAAATCTAATCTTCTGCGACTCCAATTCAATAAAACAATAAAATTCTTTGACTGGCATACTTTTTCCCCTTTCGAGGTACATTTCAATTACGTTAGGCAGGCGGAGGATCATGCTATCCAATCTCCACTTCACATATCTTATTCAGTAACTTTTTTCTTGTTTCTGCTCTTTTCGCGTGCTTTATACCAATAATTCTGTTTAAGTCTTACCTTAACCTCAGAAATCCTCTTTTGTAGTTGTCATGACAACATGAAGGTGGCGCATTTCGCGTAAACTACACTCTAAATGTTTCATTTTATATGACGATCGATTCCCTTGCGGATAAGCAAAGACTGCGAAAACGAATTTCAACGATTTGGGACAAAATTATTCGTTTCTAAAAAACATCCATGAGCATTACGGAAGATTTAATATCGCTCCGTTGCATATTAAATGAGGAAGATGTGGGAGGGCAAGCTTTGGTTAGGTGGGGGGCAGAGAAGATTGCAGCAAATATCCACTTATTGAATCTAGAATTAAGTGGAGTAAAAATTCTTCCATTCATGAAAAAATAACTTTCGGCAGCATTATTGACAAGGTCAACCTTATTAGAGTCTCAAGGACCACAACGTTAAGCGTGCTTAAGTGTTCGTCGACTTGAGAATTTGTTAATATAATTATGAATTTTGGGGGAACTGTCATTTTTTCTATAAACGTTAATTTTACGTAGAACTAATTTCGTAGCAAAAGGAGTCGATTTTATCAATCAGTTATTAAAAAAAAGCATTTACTTGCTTTAAGTGTTTATTTACATGTGAAATTTTACTATTCACATGGGATTAGGGAGCGAATATGTTTATTTTTGCTGTGTAAATACCTCTTTTCTGTTTCATAATTACATAAAATACGCATCTTAAAATTCAACTCCCAGAAAACCGAAATTCAAGGGAAGGGAAAAGCAACTTTATAACTGTTTCGGAAGTATGAACACCATCCCCATTATTCCTTCGAGCCCCCATTATTTCTTATGACTTCTGCATCGTTCATTCGAAAAAGCATAATGTCATTTCGCTTTGAATAATTACTGTACAGGATTTGTGGATACGTTCATAGAAAATGGACTGCTGGAAGGTTTTTTCGTTCTCTAGTTTCAAATTTCTAAGTTTTCTGAAGTCAAATTTCTATCTTTTATTAAAAAGTCTGTAGAGTTTTGCCTTCTTTGGAAGCGTAAACTAAACGGAGACTCAAGCTGAACCTAAGCGACTTATAGCTATGTCCGGTAATATGATAAAGAAAGTAAGAAGGGAGTAGAAGACCTTTTATTAAAACTCAGCAAAATAACAAAAGGCACTTCTTTTTCTTACGAAACCAGCCAGCATTTATGGTGTAACTAAAAGATAATGAATTTAGTTTAAACTAAACACAGTCGGAAGTTAGCCAGAGGCTACACAGAATAAATACCCAAGTTAACTCAAACCTAATATCGGAATGACTAAAGAAAATATTTTAACACATTTGACTAGATGCCAAATTTAGATAGCATGGGGTATTATTAACAAAAGTGACTTTTTTTGTAATCAAAAACTTGACAATGATTAGTTAATTTGTAATGTTTATCTTAAGTTTTTAACTGTTATCTTTCAGCTCCTTTTTTATCCATCCTAATTTCAGCTTACAATTTCCTACCACAATGTGTTTTCAGAATCGAATTTAATGCACATGAGTAAAAGTAGTATTAAGTCGAATTTTCACTGACTTCGAAAGAGAGCATCAGAGTTTCTGACAGCGCGCGTTTGCCTTTTGACCACGTCTCTCTAAGCTGTTACTACGTTTGGCCGTATTACGAGCCCTTGATAGTTTCGCTAGCTAATTTGATATTTAGGGGCCAACTATTTAGAATTGTGTTAGCTTCGCCTAAATCTCTTAAATTAGTCATTAGTTAAGTTCTTATTTCTTTCACTTTTAAGCCCAAGTGAAAACTTTGCTGTAAGCCCTAAAAAAAGATCCGACTGTGTATCTGTATTTTGAGCAATAAAGGTAATTAACTCTTCTAGAGCTTTATGTTTCTGTTATTGAACTTGACCGATTATTCGCTTAGCTGTTCACTAGGTTACTTTACACTTAAGTTGCTAGATAAAAGGGAGGAACGTCACAAATTAATTAGTTAAATTTATCTCATCTAGCATTTTTTGGCCTAGCGAATAGTGTTCTATTACAGAGTCTACACATTCTGTTTTTTTGTAGAAAAAGAAGTTCATTTATTTTAACTTTCAGGAAAGTTAATTATCAGTATTTTTCTAATCAAAAATAATCGCCAGCATCATGGTTACACGTAGTTTTCAAAAGCTAAATATCTCTAGACGAGGAGAATTTTCTCTTAAATGGTTATTGGTTTATGTTTATTTTATAAGTTTCGTAATACTTATGATTTGTTTCAAAACTTTGAAATTGCTTGCTAACTGAGATTTCAATCAAATCCTTACTCTTTTAGATTTTTACCCTTTTAATCCACAACTTCAGAATTGTGATACTGATTCAGAACTTAGACGAGTCAAATGACTTCTTGGAGGCAGATGATTTAAAGTCTTGTTTCGTTGCGCTTCAAAGTTATTTTGGGGAGAAAACAAAATGTATTATGTCAAACGAGAGAGGGAAAATTGATTAGAAGCATAAAATATTGGAGAGAACACCAGAAAGGAGTTTAAATAAACTGACTTTGCCGATGTCTGTTGACTCTATCCTACGTAGTAAATAAATCTTAAACACATCACTGTGTATTATTTTGCCCATCTGCAGCTGCAATCATTCCTACAGCAACTTTAAATCTAAACTTACAATTGAAAAGCTTTCTTAAAACAAAATTTTTAGAGACATTTCAAAAGACGAGTTTATTGACAGATGCAGCCATTTTAACAAATAACTTCCTACAATGGTCAGTCAAGGCAATTATTTCGATGTCGTGCAGGTTCTTAAAGCAATAACATTCTCTCACAAAAACTTCGCAAAGGCAATTATGCAAAGCCTTCATAGTCCAATTAATAGCTTTCGATACTGAGAGATATTTTATTATCTATAATATCATACTTACGAAGAGAAGGCAAAACCTTATAAGGTATATCTCCCACATCCTTAGCGTGCCTTCGTGGTGTAATGGTCAGCACACTGAGCCGGTATTTCAGAGGTCCGCGGTTCGATTCCCGGCGAAGGCGTTGCATATTTTTCATCTCTCTTGTTCTAAAAAAATACCTAATGTCTCTACAACCTCAAGAAAGGTAATATTCAGATTAATTCAATTCAGATGAATACATTACAATAATTTTCAATTTATTTTAATTTTAGGCTTTGCATGTTATTTTATGAGATCTGTTAAGATATTTTTGAATCAAAAGAGCTCTCAAAACGTTTTTTTATTCAAATTAATAATAAGCATTGCTCATTCGCTCAGTACCTTTCGGCTGAATCCAGTTTCCAGCTTCCCTTAGAAACTGTTTTATAAAGGCATTCCTCACCTGACTCAAATAGCCTTTTCTTGCTTTGCCATAACACAAGAAACAAACTAACAATAACCATTTCGTCGATTTAAAGCTACGTCTCTGATTTTACTGATGTTGGATGACTGACGAAACCTATAACATAGAACAGACATTTAAAAACCTCATAAATATCTAGGTAATCTAGTTCGCTCGAATTAAAACGGAGCAGCTATTCAAAAAGAGGTACAGATAACAATTTCCTTTGCGCAGTGCTCAGCTTTTCTCCACAGCCGCTTAAATAAATTGCATATCGGCAAGCTCTACGTTCGTATAACGATGCATACCGCTCGAAGTTGACCCAGAGAATGAGTGTTTATGTAGCCGATAACTTTTGCTTACCATTCAACAGGGCCTTGTGCCATTTCAATGCAAAGTTTCGAAAAACACATTTCACTACAAAATCTGCTTATTTCGATCCCATCAACTTGCCTTTACATTTTTGCCAGATGTTTTTGATTTACCTTGTATATAATGTATGTATAATACACACATGGCCAAACTGTGGCTTTTCGACACCTTAACTGCGGCTCGCAAGCTACTTGCGATCTTTTGCCATTTGAAATGCCACTTGTTTTGAATAAATATAGTTCAATTTTTTCATATAAACATAGTTCAATTTTGAAATATAAATCATGCTGTGTAATTATCTGGATAATTAGTGTGCCTGGACAACACCCACATTGCCAATGGTTAAACAATGGGTGTCCAACAAACTTCACCATATCCATATCTATATCCATGTAAATCATGCAGTGCCACTTTTCTTTATTAATCGCTGATTTAATTTCTGATATTATGTATGTAAAAATTTGATAGATTTCAAACTGTTCACTGCTGGCTTATCGTCAGAGCAACAATCACGTAAAATTGCAAGTAATTCCATTTCTAGTAATTACTATTCCGCTTATGTTACTTTTTGAAAAGGTAATGGTCATCGGAATACACTAAGTCAACCTAAAACGCAATGCTAATATTTTTATTTAATTATTCATCTTAATATTTTTTCCCTCCAGTTAATTTTACTTCAGGGAGTATCTGCTTGCATTCATGTGTGATTCCATTCACAACAGTTGTGCTCCATTTGGAAGTTGCTATTCGTTGTAGGAAACTACTTTTATTCAGTCTTTGAATGGAGTAAGTAACTGCTGAGAAAACCTGTTTCACCTTGCAGTGCATAGAGAGCTCTTTTAATCTGCAGAATAATTTTACGCGAAATTTAGTTTTGTGGTTGGTGGTTTGGTGGTATTTTTGGTGGTGGTTTGGTGAGCCGTCAGCCTCTTACTTGGTTAGGAGACTTGTCTCAATTTTCCATGGAACTACTTCAAAATTAATTTCCCATCAAAAAGCAAGTCAGGCATTTTTACGCAATTGCTTCACAGATTTAGCAAACGTTCATAATAATATGCTTAATGTACACTTTTTTTACATGAAACTCTATCTTTCGTTATAATTCCTTGCCAATCCTAGGCAGAGATCATAATTTATTTCACCAATTGTTGGGCATGCTGAAATACTGTTTGGAATAGTGGGAAGAATCACTGGTTTGACAAAGATTTAAATTCTAGTCAAAATGTTTAATTCCCATTTTATTAAATATTGTTATTCCAGTTAGAGATCTTTCACCTTATTCATCAAATCTTCATATCAATAACGTTGCACCAAACAATGTGGGATCAGCAGAACACAACCGTCTCTCTTCTCCAAAGTTTCTGTCAAAATAGGCATATTGATACTGTTGAAATCTCTTTAGCTTGTGATATTTCCTCATATTTATCGATTTCATGTTTGACGGCCTTTTTTTTTTCTTTTTCGTACTAGGTTACTGGCATTTTGCAGCACTAGGTTAGAGTCGCCGGTAAATTATCGCACTAGGTTCGAAGCATTTTGCTGCCCACCATATCTAATATATTTTACCCCTACTACTGTGGCTCTGCAGCTGCACTAGTTGCCTCGGTTGTGATCCAGCATTACACTTCTTTTAATCTGCTAATATTTTTTGTCACTCTAATTTTCGATCAACATGTACGTCTGACAAGTCCTTCATGAAAGCTTAGTCGCGAAACGAAAAGTTGTACAATGATCCATTGCTTGACCCCCACAAATTTCAGGTAATAATGGGATATTTTGCTTCTGTAAACATTTATTTTTTTATTTATTGTAAGTCTGATCTTTTATTTTCTAAAGTATCGCTGCCTACAGACTCCATTTCAAACTTCATTTTAGATTTATTTTCTGTATGCAGGTGGTAACCCAACGGAAAGTTGTACGGTGTAACCCAGGCGTAACCAACCTATGGCACGCGTGTCAGATTTGGCACGCAGTACATTTCTCGGTGACACTCTACACAACTCTACAAAGTTACCACATAAAGATGTATCACCCTGTCTCTCTTCTCTGCAGCAACCCACCTCACGCCTTACGCATTTTCTCGCCTTCGTTCGGTTCGGCACGTCGATGCACGAGTGTTGAGTATGAATTTAATCGATGCACGCCGTGCGCTATAGGTTGCTTTTAACTTTATGATACATTCTAAGTTTTATGATGAAAACTTGCATTTTGTTTAATTATTGGCGACGATTCATACCTACGTATTTAGTCAAATGCCCACTAAAAAAGAAAGTCTGTTCTGGTTTTCAAGACTGTTTGAGGAATGAATATATATTTGTACATAAAAAGAATCGTGTTTTATGTATGTTGTGATAAATGCCTTTAAATGCTGGATAATTAAAATATAATAAAACTAAATCTATATTCTTGACTTCTATTCTCTAACTCTGCATGCATTGCTGCGAAAATCGAATTGTTTCAAATATTTTCTACTGTGGGGCACCCTGAATTATATTGCTAGACTGGTTTGGCACATCGCAGCTACAAGGTTGCTGACTCCTGATGTAACCGTTAGGTTGACAATAATTTAGTTTAAACTTTCTTCTGTGTTATTTTACTTAGAATTAGACGAGACTGTAAGTCATCTGACCCCTTTATGGGTCCAGTAGTTAGAAATATGGTGAATCCGTACACCTATTTGGCAAGAGCTTAGAAACTAAACTATTTTGCAGACGTCTGCCGTGTTACAAAAGACCTCCACAGAGAATATCTGTCCACGTCCATAGAAATATGAAGAGTTGCGCTTTCACGTTATATCTGCATTTGCGAAATAAATTCCTTATAGTAGTGACAGGTATGATTTCTTTCTGTAACATTAGTTTTGATTTGCCATGCATATAAAAAACAACTCAGAATTAAACAGCTAGTTTGAAGAGTTCGGCTGGTAGACAGTTGGAATATGTGCTCGACAAAGCGTTTGTGTAGCGCGGAATGAACTACTGGATTTATTAGTAATAGGTTATATATATCCAGAATTATCGTAATCTATACTGGGCATCAGTAAAAGCAGTTATTCCAAAGTTTTGAGAAAAAGTATTAAACGATCTCTTAGGTTAGGATTCAAAGATTCGGATGATCTGAGTAAGTTGGTCCTTATGATTAACTGTGCGGTGAAATAAAATTCCTTTTTAAGCAAAAGCCTGAACAAGTTATTAGCTTATTTTTAAATAAATATTCTTTCTCAAATAACAGTTTCTCTGCAGTGCGCGTTGACGTGTAACATATAAGAAAATTTCATTTTTAGAAAGGATAATTTAAGACTGCTCATGAGTTTAAAAAAAATACACTCATTTTTCTTTTAAATAAAGATTTTGTAATTTACTCAAACAAAATTTTTTATGTAATTGTATGTACCAAAGCTATTCCTATTCATTAACTTCCTATTCATTTTACTTCTACTAAACAACAATAATTAGAAACAAACAAAGGATTATAAAGGAAATCAGAAGAAAATATTTGGTTTCTCTATCTGAAGAAAATATTTGGTTTCTCTATCTGAAGAAAAAACGCTCAGTTACCCAGTTCTAGAGTTACAAATTTTAATTTTCTTGCGACTCCACTTTTCTGAACACAAAACAGTAGATATAAGATGTATTTCTTTATATTTATATGTAATCATGTTAATCACATATTGAAAAATTTCTTCGTATTCAAAATCTCTCTCATTATTTTTGAAACGATATAAATTCGAACTTGCGGCTCTCAAACGTTCATAAAACCTATCATGCGGCTCCCATAGTCTTGACGTTTGGCCATCCCTGATATTAGAGTATAAAGAGGTAATCACACAAATCTGCTCAACAGCATCTGAAGAAGTCACTGAACACTGGTAGTTTGATCCGGACTTAAATCCAGGCAAGGAAGTAGCTGCTGCATGGGACGTTTCGTGTTTTTGCGCATGTAACTATGAGTCAGATTGTATTATAAAGTCTTTTAAAAAGGCATTCTTCCCTTACATAAATAGTCCTCGAGCCATTTGCCGTAATCTAGGTAATCATGTTCTACATCGGATTTAAATAAGATATTTTAGAGATTAATCAAAAATCATGCTCAGAAAGCATAAAGGAAGAAATATAACAAGCAGAAGAAAATGATAATACCTGTTCAAACGAAATCAACTCACGAATAGACTTGGAGACGTACCTGAATCTTGCAAACGACAGAATAAATAAGCTGGGAGGAAAGTAAAAGAGTTAAGGAGCACAACATTATAAAAATTGTATTGAAATGCTGTAGGTAATATAATGGAAATTGTAAGATGCCAAATTTTGATAATGTCAAATATTTTGTTTAATTTTATGAGCAAACTTGTGAAAGTCTCATAATAGCGGATTAGTAGCGACAGCATCAACTTCAACAACTTGATCATGAGAAAGAAAACATTCAGTTATGAAGCGTTGTAGAGACATTAGATTATTTCGAAGCAGGAGACGTGAAAAATGAGCAATGCCCTCGCCGGGACTCGAACCTCGGGCCTCTCGAATACGCGCCGAATGTGCTGACCATTAAACCACCAAAGCATGCTAAGCGTAACTTATAGCGTAATTAGAAACCATCTAAATCTAGTTACTGTCTTTAAATAGCATACTGAACATGTGACACGCAACAGGTGACAGAAGATGTCAATACTTGGTGTCTAACATAGTTAAGCAGGGATTTATCTCACGTCTTCCACTATGTAAAGTTGCTGATACCTCCCGTGCGATCCCATAAGATACCCTATCGGGAGTTTGTTATTATATTAAATTAATTTTGCATGAAAAGGCTGGCAGAAAATCTGCCTACATACAATAGTTTTTGTGGGTACACAAGTATATCCAACAGAATTCATATGGCAATAAATAACATGTAAAAAGTGCACATATTATATAATATGAATCAGCGTTTTAACTGAACAGGAGGTCCTAAGTTCAAATTACTGCTGGTTCTCATCTCTACTGAAGAGCTTCTGAAAGAAATGGAAATACGATTACTGTGGTTGGCTGGGACGCGTTCCGTACAGAATGCGGTTTCTTCTAAGCGGAAGAAATGAATATGAAGATTTACACGGCTGAATTACTCAGGCTGAGTCGTCGTCGACAGTTCTGCTGTTCAGATCTAATTCTTTAGGATACCCAAAGTCGTCAAGCGCTACAAGGGTAACCTGTCTGTAACATACATACCCGACTTCATTTACATTACACTAATGATTTTATGTTTATGTATGACTGAAACTTTTGACAGGGCGTGCAAATAATTTTGAAACACTTTTTTTAATTCTAAAATTATAAACATTTATGTGTTATTGCGCATTAATTTTGAATTATCAATTCATTATTTGGTCTCTGTATTATACTGTTTATTATTATCTCATTATTATATTCTTTCCTAGAAATCTCCTTTTTCGCCCCTCATTATTTCAGAAAAATGATATGCACCTGCGTTGCGGCAAATCGCAGCTACACACATGTAGATCGCGAGACAGTAAAGTTTTGGGGAAACAGAAATATGTCTTAGTTCTTTAATACGACATCACTGGAGTCTGTAAATTTCCTTTTCTTTTGACACACATAGCCTGAATCATACGAGTGGATGATATTTGTATGGAACCCAAAACATGGCAAAATGTGCCTTTTAATATTATTATCTATTCCTACGGCAGAATTTTCTCGATTTTCAGTTTGTTGTTGTGAATATCACCTGGACAAGCAAGAGGTTGTTTTGCTGCGGATTACTGATCTATACATAACAGTACAATAATATCGAAACCTGACTCCCCAGCCTATTAGCCAAAAGAAATTAGGAAAATAGTTCAGATATTCGAAATTCTATAATGTTGACTCTAGCCACGAAAACAAACTGCTTGTAATATATTTCGCCGTTCGCTTCATCTCATTTCGTCCCCTTGCTGAAAACTTCAAGGTGGACAATAAAAGAATGACTTTCTGCCATTTTTATTTGGAAAAGTAAATGATTTCTTAGAAGTAAATATTTCTCTTGTCACATCTCTTGGAAGTCAGCCTTTTCTCTGTTTTTGTCGCTCTCTTGGAGCTGAAAATATAGGAAAAAATTGGAGCTTTTATAGCTGAAAGGTATATTAGAGACAAAATTGACAGAAAAGAGGTCTCTAGCCAGAAGCTCAAAGTTTTCTTCACATACTATGGAATTTATGCTATTTGGTTCAACTCTGAAAACGTTTCTTACGTTACTTCTTTGCCTTTTCACAATATGGAGAAAAACATCATCTGGCAAGCGAAGTAAATTAGCCTTAGGGAGTAGGCAGGAAGCTTCGAAAAGGGATATAAATGTAATCTAACGTCTTGAGTGCATCTGGCAAAGTATCTTCCTTTTCTTATCTTAAAAATACTCATCTGAACGTAGATTGGACAGGAAAGAATATTATGGTATGATGGTGATTTGTGAATTCTGTAGGAGCTAGGATTTGAGACAAAACATTTTTGCTCGTAAAGACAATTTTATGGCTTACAGTTAACTGTGTAAGTTATGAATATTCCCATCAGTGGATATATAATAGTAACGAAAGTAAATAAAATTAGATAGCCATTTAAACATTAGAAAATGAAACTAGAAGCTGCTAAAATGTGTCAGTGTTTTCATATGTAATTTACTAGGTATAGTTTATACCTATTAATTTAAGTCATAGTTTATTTCAGCAGCTGTGCTTTTGATTAAGCATTTATACCTGATGTGCAATCAAATGGATTTAAATTTATTAACTTAAGTTTTGCACGAAAAATCCCCCTGTGAACATACAGAGCTGGAATGCTTATTTAGCTGAAAAGTTAACATCGACCTAGCATTTCACCGTACAAAAGATTGATAATGCTATAAAAAGTTTCATTTTATATGCTATTGAATTTCGGATCATAAGTGCTTCATTTTACAAAAATTCGGTTCATGAACAAATTATCTGAATAAAAAACGCTTCGGATGATGAACAATTCGTCGAATTATGAACAGTTAAATCGGCAACATATGAATTTCCAAACATTTTGAAGTAGCCTATGTCAATACAATTAACACTAAGGGTCTTCCGGGAGCATCATTTTAATATTTTCCACTTTCAACTCTCAATAACAAAACTTGAGAGTAAGTAACTTAAAGAACCAGGATCGTGGAGAAAATGATGATCAGACTGGGTCTTAGGCAATAACATTGAGCTCCTCGACACTAGGAATATTTTTTATATATGACATTGTGTCTCTAGGCCAAATTATGGATTAGGAAATTAACAATAAAGACGAGCATAAAAATGAAAAAGAAGAAGGGCAGAAAAAATGAGCTCGATAATATGAATGAAATAGCCATTCGATAATCGTGAAAAAGTCACATCGGAGAAATTTTGAGTGAAATGAAGGTCCAGTGAGCCTGAAGTACAGTCAAGAGATGCTTAGAAATAAAGAAGATATGAAAGAACATGCGCCTTAAAGACAATTAACTTGAGTTTTTATAGAAGGAAATTTCGCATCTAAACAATAACATCTTCCACATCACTTTCTGCTTAAACCATTTCCTTATAAGGTCTTTCTCCCACCTTCTTAGCGTGCCTTCGTGATGTAGTAGTCAGCACGCTCGGCGCGTATTCGAGAGGTCCGTGGTTCGAATCCCGGCGAGGGCATTGCTCATTTTTCATCGCTCCTGCTTCGAAATAACCTAATATCTCTACAACCTTTACACTTTTTCCTTTGTTCAGATACAGTAAAATTAAGTTTCGTTTATATTATCTGTTTAATATTGTGTTTATGGTTTTTTAATTGGGTTATGCAATTCTGCGTAAAGTCCTATTGTAACGTAAAGTTTAATAAGTGATCATCTGCGCTCAAGGAATGAATTAATTCACTTTATACCAATTCCTATCGGAAAAATTTTTTCTGTTTAGGAACAATTCAGCATTCAGGAACGAATCCATGAATTGCGGTTTTGCTGCACTTATTCTCCTGTTCACATAGTATCTTTTAATGCAAGAGTACTTCCCCCCCTTTTTTAGGTAAAGTTTATAAGGTTTTGATAATTTTATATAATAATATCATCATTATATATCATACAGGGTGTTTATAAAGTCCCGGACCCATTTTGATGTTTAATAACTCATAAAATAATAAAGGTAGATTAAAATTAATAACATAAATGATTAGATGGACTCAAAAAGTTTCATGACCCTTGTCAATGAACTTCCATGTATGCCCCCTTCGTCGCACGGAGAATATCAAGTCGATATTCAATTTCACGCCAGGTACCGGCAAGCATGTCGGCATCCACAGAGACTATTGCGGTTGTAATTCTGGCTTTTAGGTCATCAATGTTCGACACTCTTCTCCTGTAAACGTTGTCCTTTACAAATCTCCAAAGGATAAAGTCCAGCGGCGGTATATCAGGTGACCTAAGTGGCCAAGGAATTGGACCTCCTCGCCCAATCCATCTTCCTGTAAAATGGTCATTCAAAGAACTACGAGCGATGGTACCCCAATGAGGTGGTGCACCATCTTGTTGCAAAACGACATGTGGCTGAAGCTCTTCTAGTTGTGGAAATACGAAGTTTTCCAACATATCTAAGTATACGACTGATGAGACCGTCTTTTCTGTAAAACAGAAAGGCCCAATGACTCGGTCGGTCCACACCCCACATTAACCTTTGGGTATTCCCTTTGTGCCTCACAGTATATGGGGGCTTTCAGATCCCCATATGCGCACATTATGGCGATTAACAATAACAGAAAGATAAAGGATGCTTTGTCGGAGAACATTATGAGCTTCAGAAATTCAGCAGCATTTTCTATCCTCCTTAGCATATATGTTGCAAAGGCCATCCTCCTAGGCCTATAATAATAGGCAATAGTTGCCAAAAACAAAAGAGAGAAAAATGCAATTAACAAGCAGACGATATTTAGGAGAGCACAGATATTTAGACTGGAAAATGAAACTATCTGAAATTAACCACACGCGCAGACGATATTTACAAAAGTAAAGATATTCAAACCTGGAAAGGAAAATATATAAGTTATTCCATCAATAAATGCCCTAAGTTTGTTTATATCTTCATTATTTTATGAGTTATTAAACATCAAAATGTGCCCGGGACTTTATAAATACCCTGTATTTTATAACTTTAATGTATTTAATTAGCAATTACTTGTGTTGCCCAGAAAAGTGGAAGTCTATTCCAATTTCCATCAATAGAATTTTAATTTTTAATAATTTAGCTGTGAAAGCTATTTACCGAATTCTCATACCGACAGCTTAATGCACATATTTTGTGCTAAATGCAGCACTCGGTGTCGTAATGAATGTGGGAGAACGAAGGACTTCTTGATAAAGCGTTTTAATGGACTTCACTCTTTAAAAGCACACATACGCAAGAGAAGGATTCTCATTATAGCTTTTAAAATGCACTACAACAAGTATAAACGGGGAGGGGAAAACGTTAAATGAAGCACTTTATTGAAATTCTTTCCAAGAAAGTTCTTTTAAACTTTAATGAATAAGCGTAAGAGTAGTCATTCAAACTGTTATTTTTATTTATTTCATTAATAAATCTTACCTCTTTACGACACATGCTTATTAGTATTTATTTATTATCTGAAAAAAATGACATTAAAAAAAAAATTTTAGTGTGACGTCATTATAGTTCCAAAACTTCCTTAAAAAAGCAGGATTATTGAAACTGCTAGCCTTTACCCATTTCAAAAATTACTTTATCTCTTTTAAAATTATTGAGCTTTTATTTTACGCAATTAATATCACATGGCATCAAATTTTACCATCTACGCATATCCCTATACATAGTTTATGAAATTACTAATTCAGAACAGTGAGCAAACTGAAAATTTCTTCTTGTCTGGGTTATCAATTCACTGATATCATCTTTATTAGACAACTGTTTGAGAAAATCATACAATAAATAATGACAGGCTAATTGACTTATCTAAAATTAAGGCGAGATAAATAAAAAAACTACAATCTAAACACTCCAAATTAAGGTCTGATACCAAAAAGCCTATATAACCTTAAAATTTTGAAAATAAAAAATTTAAATTAATTGAGTTAAAAGCTATAGTGGCATAAAATTGAAACGAAAGGGCTAGCTGTTCTGTATATGCAGATTTCGGTTAAACGCTCGAAACAGTTTTAAGCTAAGCAGTTACGATGAACCTCCTAGTTAAGAATTAGTCATCCAAAAACTAAAAATATGAAATATAAATTCTTATATTTAATCACAATATTTATTTAAATGTATTTCATTATATTTAATTCGCATATTTAATTAAATTTCAGCCAATGAATTTTTGTCTTTAATTTTACTCATATTTACAAGATGCTCAAAATGGCAGAGTGAAATGATAGAAAAAAAAAATCTCTGATTTTATTTCTTTGTAAAAAAAAATCTGTGATTTTTATTTTTTTATTTTTTTTATTATTTTATTTTATTTTTCGTAAATTAATGCTACATTGATATTTTACGCTATTTTTAGTAAAGAAAAGATGATTATTCAAACCTTTACTATGCATTTTTTTACTGCATCGCTTAAGTGTTAAGGCTTGTAATAAATATCCCACAAATTTCAGCACTTTCTACTTCAGCACTTCCCACAAATTTCAGCACTTTCTACTTCAGCACTTCCCACAAATTTCAACACTCGCAATAAATATCCCACAAATTTCTATACTTTTATTGTCAAGGTATGAAATTCACGAAGTGGAAACAATAAAAACTTCGAAGATATCTTCTTCCAGATGTTTAATAAACAGAGGATTATTATTTTCAGGACCTTAACCCACCGGCTTTGAAGCGTGTGGTCACGGCGAGACAGAGTTAGAAAACGTTAAATGACAACAGTAGGCAAACGAATTTTAAAAATAACAGTAATTGACAAAACATATAAGTATAAACAACGTTTCAAAAAGTGATGAGGGGGTCAGGCAGCGAAGGATGAGTGCCAGCGATGGGACAAAAGTTCTGTGGATGTTTTATCTCGGACTTTAAGCTTCTACACGGCGATTCTTTCATTTTATAATGTAAGTGAATTTTAGCTATTATAATAACAACACATATAGTTTCAATCTAATACTAGTTAAAATAAAATATTTAATAAACCAACAATGCTTAGATTTACGACATTTTGGTTATAGAGCTAAGTTTTACTGAAACGTTTACCTCAATAATAAGTGAGTTATATTATACCTATTTTTAATCGCATGCTATTCGATATTTTTGAAAACAAATTGCTTTTCACTCTGTTGAGAATACATGAAACAAATAATTCTGTAGTAACTACATATATTATTATAATTTTTCACTTATGATATTATATTCTTTGAGAGCTTCCAACATTCTAAATAAGAAATAGTAATTTTCCCAATATTCTAAATGTAAAAAAATAATTCTTGTATCAAACTAAATTAAAAGATTTAAAAAAATATTTCAAATTTAAACATCATTAACAGATGGATATTTTAAGTTTATTTCCCAATTCATAATGACAACGGATTTCAAGAGCTTCTCAATAAATGTGCAGTAGTACTCCAGGTAACGGATTCCAAAAGATAACGAATTCCTTTTGTTCAGATTTTCTTTTCCTTTTAGGCCAAATGGAGTTAATTTATTAATTATATTGACATGCTTTTAATTTTCCTCCGCTGATTTGTTCAATGTAAAAAATAATCAGCATAGCACACATTTAAGGAACATTCAAATTAAATATATGCGACAATAATTAACAAATATATAGCCCATAAATGTTAATAGAAAAATCATTCGAACCGACAAAACAGCATATATTCTGAAATACAGAGCTGCGACGCATTCCGTGCGCAATAGGCATACTTAGTGCAATATACTAGTATGATCATGGGAAATGCAATGAAGAGTGAACCGCAAACTAGTATGCACATAGTGTGAATTTAAATTGTTCCATACTGCATTTATAGAAAACTATCATGTTGAACTATCTAATGCCAGGACCTTCTAGGTTTTATTGCATCTGGAGCACTTTATTACTTGCCTCCTTAGCATTCTTGACATTTTCAACACAACACTCCGTATCATTTTGATCATTACTACTGAAGTATAAACTAGCTGTTGTTATACTCGAATATCATTCTTGTAATCTCCTCATTATATTTGTGTATTCGTCTAAACTCCCGAAAAGGTGATCCCCTGGGGCTCCAGTGAGTTCTTGCTTCTAGAAGAGGGCGTAAGACGTATACCTGCTTACCTGTTAGCCATCAGGTGTCCCCGTCTCCTGTCACCTGCTCTCAAATCAAAATATAGTGGAGGGCAGCAAAGCACAAAATTTTATTTCGTTAGAAAGTTAGTAAGTTAAAAAATTCATATGTGAATATTACGTGATTCGATATAAAAATTCAGACTTAATATTATAAAAATTTAGTAAAAAATGCTTGCACTAGTAAATAATTTTATAAATTAAACATTCTCCAAGATTTTTCGAATAACATATTTTCTAGTTTTTAGAGTTTCGTAATTATTAAGCATAAAATTAAAATAAATTGATCCAAAATCGAAACTTTTTTTTTCCAATAGCGGTCATCATAGACGTTGACCACTATTAATAGACCAGTAGCGGTGGTCTACTAATAGCCAGCAGCCACAACTAATAGGCCAGCAGCTATTATCGAGGCACCTAATAGGTTTGCCACCTTTGCTTCTTATGGAGGGACGGACGGTTACAACCTTGCTATCTCCGGGATTTGAACCCGGGCCCTTTGGTATCGCAGTCTGCTCCCCTAAGCACTATACTGTCTGGGCGGTAAAAAGGCAAAACATTTTAGCCTCAACCACTAAGTAAATAAAGGATTTCGAATAACTGCACAAAGATGTTTAGATCTTTCCAAATGAGTGTTTCATGTAACTGCGTCTATTTTTGTGCCATCTGTTACTAAAAGTCAAGAAGACAAGATGAAAAAGTGAAGGAACAAAAATATAAACACTCTCTCACACGCATAGAATGCTGAGCCGAAAAATAAAAGAAGAACGGAAATTTGGCACATAAAGAGTTGACAGTGAATTAATTACAAGGGCACCTAAAAGTTACTTCTGAGCTATTGTTCCCTATGTAAAGATAGTGAACTTTCCCTTTGAAGTCCTTGCCCCACTTAACTCCGTGTGTATGACATCACAAAGTTAAATCAATAACTGCTTGTTATTTAAGAGGTAAATTTATCCTTTCTTTGATGAAACTATTCTTTAAGAATTTTAAAGAGCGAAATGTAACCGAAATGTTACATAAGACATACTATGACTTTGCATGAAGAAAACTAAAGCTTTATTATTTTCTTTCGAATTATGCCTTTAGTTATATTTCCGCTTTTCTTCCGCTATCGTAAATAAATATTTCAAGAAAAATTTCAGTTTTAGTAATAATCTGAAAAATCAATTTGATGCGATTTGCGCAGCTAAAATATGCCCATTGAAAAGTCAATAAATATTCCAATTTCCAAAAAATTCATTTAGGAGTCATGTGGTAAATTGGAGTCAGATAAAAATAAAATGAATACTACCGACGAGCAGCGTTTGTCGGAAACTCTGAATGGGAAAAATTAAATGTACAAACAGGAAATTTTATTACTGATCAAAAACATTCATTCAATGATTTTACATATGGAAGCATTATAGGAAATCTGGAAGAAGGATTGAAGTTGACAATCACTAATGTTGCAGTGGCTTTTAGAATCGCGTGAAATGTTCTTTTTCCCCTTCGACAACATTTCAAACAATTAAAATGTGATTGGCTGTTCATATCCAGGTAGGGGAAGGCTAAGCACCGGCGTCTTTTCATTTAATCGAAACATATGATTTGGGGAATTTATGCAAACTTTCCGTTAAATAACAGAAGACAATAGAGCATTTCATAATATCTGTAGCTATTAAGTTTACCATTATGCAACTGTAAACTCTAGTCATGATACAGAAAACTCCAGAGGCTGCTAAAAATACATGTTTGACTGAGGTAGGGACGTCTAATATTAAGAGGGCAAAGAAAATACGTACAGACTTCAGAGAAAGACATCTATTTTGCATCTCTTGTTAAAAGTAAATGAATAAGAAAAATATCTCCATAGTGTTACACTAACATACGGAGAGTAGAATTGCATATTTTATTTTTCCCTGATTTTTAATTTTTAAAGATTAAAAATTCTAATCAGGTTAAATCCTCCTCCAATCGCGTTTAATACTTCATTATTCCGCACTGCATTTAATTAGACAGAAAATCAGTTAGAAGATTAAAAAAAACATAATGCAACATTTTCAGCCTGAACTATGAGATTGCTGCAATATGAAAATATGAGAAAGTACATTACAAGATAGAGAAAAATTGAATGTATAAGAACATTGTCAATTTCATCAAAAAATGAGAAACATAAAACTATGACTAATATGATAACATTCTAAATGTATTACTTAAAAGAACGAAAACTATTTTAAGTCATTTAATTTACTTAAAATAGTTTTCGTTCTTTTTTCTAAAGTTATTAACGCATTCAGAGTCATTTATTTACTTTGATAACTTTAATGCGTTGATAACTTTATCTGACCAATGAATATTTACTAATGTAAATAATTACTCTATTTTAATGCCTCGTTCAGTAGAATCTGGATAACTATAATAGTCTGAAAATGAAATAAAACTGAATATTTCGCTGACCTTCATACATTATGAATACGACGCAATGATGCATAAAATTTTAATTACAGAAGAAGTAAATAGTGTTAGAAAATAATCGCTAAATTATGTCGCTTTATGTTTGAACCCTTTACATAATTTTCATTCAAAAAGAATTTTAATTGAATTCAAAATTCTAAGCTACGAGTTATTCTGATTCCATTTTAGGAAAAGCTTAATAAAAATTTAAAGTTTAAAAATTTTTTCTTCTAATAGCTTCAATACTAATCTGAATAGCTAAGAACGTTTGTTTTTCTAAGACATTTTACGATATTTATTTTTTGTTCTGTATTTATTTCGTGTGAGATTTTTTTCACTGCTTTTACGGTAATGTATTATCTATGCAATGATGCCAAGAGTAACACACAGGAACCCTTTCACGAGCAAAAGTAAAGACGTAATCTGTATCCGCTTTCATCGTTGTGGAGAAAAATGTAATTTTCGGTATTAGAGAATATTCATATTATAATCTATGGCAACCGATCTTTAATAATTAAATATCAGCAAAATAATTCCACACATGTCGCAAATATCTCTGTTGTTCAGCATATGTATTTGAAGCACTCATTAAAAGATAAAACAATTATACAACGAATATAATTGAACAAATATGTTATTAGATACATGAAATAAACAACTATGCGTTAAAAATTTACGAAAAGCCGAGCTGATTGGTTGCCAACCGAAACAGATATTCATCAGTGAGAACTTATTAATTTTTGTGCAATTCTAACACTTCTTCCCAGAAGAATGCACTACCATTAATCTTCTTACCTTGATAGTGTATCCTTCTTACCAGAAGGATACACCTTCTTACCAGAAGGATACCCTACAACTAACACTAATTTTTATTGAAAGGTTCCATAAAATGGTTTTCCATTTGGCGCTAAATGTTAAAGCAAGCAGTTGTCTTATTATGCGGTATTGAAGATGAAAATGCAGCAGATATTCATCATAGGATGAAGCGGCAGTACTGGAAAGGCTTATTTATTGATTTGACAGAGCATCAAAACATATGCTGACAAGAAGTTTATTGTAGTTTCTTTGGCTAATCAGTGTTCCAGAAAAGCACGCTATTACCATCGACCTAGCGAAACAGATGGCTTCGTGGAAAGCTAATGGAAAACTAGTTCGTACTTAAATTACATAAAAACAAAATCCCGAAAATGTGCAAACAGCTAACAATGGTCGAACTATTACTGTATAGGTGTCTTACCTACTCGACTACTGATGGGTCATTTATAGGAAAAACTGGTGTGCAAAACTTAAGGAACAATGTAAAAATTTAGCAGATAGCCATGAAAATGCAGAAAAGGAGGTCTGGAGATCAGTACAATGAACACGTAAGTCAGTAGAAACGTCATGTTTATGCAAATATCAGGAAAGAAACGTCAGAGGCGACGTGAGCGTACGCAAAACGCGTGATGTCGGCGCGCGCAGCTCAACCGGAAAGCTGGAAGAGGGGCGTACTGTCACCAGTGTGCAGAGTTCGGAATCAACAACAGTGTCGTTTCGGGCGCTTGAAAAGCGTTCCAAACCACAGGTACAGCTGTTAGAAGGGTTGGTGGTGGCCGTCCGAGGACGACATCTGCAGGGGATGACCGATATATCGTCCTGCAGGCGAAAAGAGGTCGACAGCAGTCAGCAAACGCCATTGTTCAGCAACTCTGTACTGTAACGGGGCGACAAATGTCGCGGTTTACTGTGGCCAGACGCCTTCACAAAGGGGGTCTATTCGCCCGCCGTCCTGAACGCTGCCTCCCGTTGAAAGTTGGCCACCGTTTACAGTGGTGCAGGGAGCACAAAAACTGGACAACTGATCAATGGATTCGTGTCCCCTTTACGGTTGAGAGTTGATTCAGTACCAGAAGCGATTCTCTACGCGCTTTGATTTGGAGAGAGGTCGAGACCCGGTTTTATCCCAGTAACATCAAGGAAAGAAACCGTAACGGTGGTCCTGGAGTTCTTGTCTGGGGACGCATTATGCTGAACGGGCGAACTGAGCTCCACGTTTTCGACAAAGGGTCTGTAACCGTGGATCGCTATTGTGAAGAGGTACTCCTTCCCCATGTGCGTCTGTTCTGAGGTGCCACTGGCCCAGACTTAATTTTTATGGATGACAATGCACGGCCACATCGGACTCTTGCTGTTGAGGAGCTACTGGAAAATGAAGATATCACTCGAATGGATTGGCCAGCGTACTCCCCAGATTTAAATCCCATCGAACATGTGTGGGATGCTTTGGGGAGACGCATTGCAGCACGCTTACATTCTCCGGAGAACACCCAAAAACTCAAACAGATGCTGATTGAGGAATGGGCACTCCTACCGCAAGAAATGTTGCACCAGCTGGTTCTGAGTATGCGGAGACGGTGTGAAGCAACCATTGCAGTGACGGGAGGGCATATCCCATATTAAGGAACATCTGCTTGTTGTTCTTCCTCTTGGATAGACAATCATGAGTCACGATACTATGCGTTCAATAAAGCTTGTTTTTGTTTGATTCCATACCTATATATTGTATTCCTTTTTCAGCTCCGATGCTTTCGTCATCCTTTACGTACATAATACTCTCCTTCGTTTCTGCATTTCATGTCTCTCAGTTGATTTCTCGTAGAGTTATGGCAAAAAACGCTGCTGTTGCTTAAGTTATGCACACCAGTGTAGATAAAGAGGAGATACATAAATGACGATAAAGACGAAGAACTTTGTTCCGAAAGTAACCGTTATATAAATTTCGACATATGTGCTCTAAACTTTATGGATTGTGTCAAAAAATGGTGAAGAGCTTTTAAATCCATTTATGCATAATCTGCTAGCGAAAATATACTTAAGGCTACATTTTAACTCATTCTCATTCTTTTGAAAGAAAATTAAAAAAATTGCGTTTTTAATGAGATTTATGGAGATTATATGTTTTAACACTTTAGAGAGATAAATGGCCGCAGTAATAAAAAGAAGATGATATAGTATACATTTAAAGAATAAATGCTTTACTGTTTTTGAATACATTATTTCAAGCAAAAGTTTGTAGGGTTCCTCACTTTTATTCTGTCATATTAAGTGTCGTAGAACCTAGTGAACCGCTAAGCGAATAATCTCTTCAGTCAAAGAACAGAAACGCAAACTCAATAAAGCAATTGACCTTTATTTGCTCAAAATAAGATTATCAATCGGCTCCTTTCTTTGGGCGTACAACAAGTCCTCAACTTTGGCTTAAACTCAAAATGTAGAAATAAGAACTAACTAATGACTAACTAAAGATATTTTAGCCGAAGCTAACACAGTTCTAAACTAGTTGGCCCGTAATATTATATTAGCCAGAGAACTATCAAAAGGGACGTAATACGGCCGAGTGTAGTAACAGCTTAGAAAGACGTAGCCGGAAGACAAACGTGCGCTACTCAGGAATCCTCACTCTCTCTGTCGAAGTCAGTTGAACTTGACTTAAATACTATTCTCCTTCTCATTTGCATTTAACGCGATTCTAAAAACTCATTCTGGTAGGGAGTTCTAAGTTAAAGCTAGGTAAGACAGGAAAGGTACATTAACTTAAAGTAACTGTTGTAAAATTAAAATACACATTACAAGTTTTACATCATTTTACATCATTTATTAAAATACATCTCAAGCATATTATGCTTGTAGCTGTGTTGCAATTTCAAGCATTTTCGCATCTAATTAACACATAGTTTAATTATTTTTCTTAAAATAATTATTGTAATACATTTGCTGAATGAAAAACGGTATTTATATAATGACACTAAAGTCTTCAAATACCCGGGCGAATCTACAATATTTCATAAGTTTGAACTAATATTTATAACCACTGTTAGGTTTTTCTGATTAAGAGACGTTAAAAATCAATTATACCGTCGCCAGGATTCATGGTTTTCCCACTTGCCAGCCGGACGTACTAATCTTTTAAACCATAACTGCATCTAAAAAGGAAAGCGATAATTCCTTACTTTCTCCCTTTTTTAAAGGAAACTTGGAACAGGCACAAAGCCCAGTCGAGTAAATCGAGAAAGTAACGAGTTATCTTATACTACCATTTATTTCCGATACTACTGATGAAACGTTTCTTGAAACTAGAAACGTAAAAAATCAACTTTACCTTCGCTGATATTCGAACCGCAGATCTCGTAATTGCCAGCTGCGTGTGCTGTCCACTTACATCAAGAAAATTCACACAGAAAATTGCGATAATTAATTATTAATTATACAGGGTGTGTCAGAAAAATGTATACACACTTTGAACTGTCGTAGATAATTGATTTTCCAGCCTATTAGGTTAAGTTTCTAGGAAAAGTTACACTATAGTCCAGTTTGAAAAATAAATGTTTTTTCAGGTCAAACTGAATGGTGTTTAAAATAAATGTTCAAAATGGTGACATTCTACATTTCTCAGTGCGAGTCACGACTGATACAATACTCCGCAGTCAAGTATCCAACGGGATTTCTGCGCACACCGCTTGAATCTCATCCCAAAGCGTGTCAAGGTTACGTGGTTGACGAAAGTGCACCTCATCTTTTACTGTGGCCCATAAAAAATCGAGCGGCGTAAGGTCTTGAGCGGTATCGGGTACAATTTTGTGAATGGGTTCAGAACCGACTTATGGGCAGCTTTATGTTGTCGGATGAAGCACAATTTAAACTTAATGAAGCTTTCAACAGGCATAATTGTGTGTACTGCGTTGAAGATGATCTCCACATTACTGTTGAAAAGGCTGTGAATTTGCGTGGTGTGAATGTGTGGTGTGATTTCTAAGCTTTTCATTGGGCCTTTCTGTTTTGAAGGTACTGTAATTGTAGAAAAGTACCTAACAATGCTTGCTGATTCCATTTTCCCTGCCATTATGCAATGGACGATAATGCCAAGTTTTGTTACCAACAAAATGGCACTCCTCCGCACTATCATAGAGATGTGTGAGCGTACTTTGAACAAAATGTACCGGCCATTGGATAAGACGCAGGGAGCCAATCGACTTTCCTGTACGCTTTTCAGACCTTAACTCCTCGATTTCTGTGATGAGGCACAGTAAAAAATAAGTTATGTGGTTATGTGCCGTATATGTTAAGGTTATGTGCCGTAAACCACATAACCTTGACACACTTTGGAATGAGGTTCAAGGTCTGTGCGAAAAAATCCCATTGGACACTTTAATGCGAAACGCGGAATCAGTCGTGACTTGTACACAGAAATGTCGATTCGATCCTGAAGGCCACCATTTTGAACAATTACTTTAAACACCATTTGGAACATTCAGTTTAATCAGAAAGTATACTTTTTTTCATACTGGAGTACAGCCTGACTTTTCTTGGAAATTAAATATTGTAAGTTGGAAAATAAATTTCCTATGACAGTTCAAAAGAGTATACATTTTTCTGACGCACCTTGTATATTTTCTTCAAAATGCTCAGTTATCACGTTCTTACTTCAGAAATCGTCATGAACAGAATAATTTTTAAAAGCAATGTTTTTTCATGAAAGTGAGCTATATACATAGCACATTAAATTAAAACTCTTTCATTTTCGCTTAAATTAAAAAGAAAATAACAAGACATTATCTGCTGGCGGAAATTTCGTACTTTTATCATGAAAGAAATAACAGAACATTAGAAATAATGTGAAATGATTTAATTTGCCTAATGAAAAGGAATGTAGCCCAAATGCTAATTGGAAGTATAATGGTTTCATTTTATCGTTATTTGAGTGAGAAATAAGACTACTTTGCAACGCGGCAAAGCGAATACTCATTTCATGTTCAACGCTCACTAATACAATTATAATGAATAGTACAATAATAATAAAATTCATCTAAATTGTTGCATAATTGCGCGTTTTCGGAGAACTCTCATACGGAAAGGAATTACAATTACACAACAAGGAAAATTTAAGGTCCGTATTCTGCACAATTTTGGTTTCATTGTCAATTAGCTACTGAAGACGTTATAGAAGTTAAAAAAGGTAAAGATGGTTTTTAGATGAATGTAACTAGAAAACTAATAGCACGGATTGTACATAAACTAAACGATTCTATACCAAGTTTGTAAAATATGGCGCTAGAAACAACTTTCCTTAATAAAAATAATGCATTTTAAAGCATGTTAATTCATACCAGTTATATTATTAAAAACTAGGTTAATATTTTAAGAGGTTTGTTCATTGCTTTGAACTTATACATTTTGTTAACTAGTTTAAAATTATTTAAATTCGAAATAACAGTCTATTAAATTCGAAATAACAGTTAAAGATTCTATTTATTAGACTAAAGGGCGTTAGCTTAAAAAGGGCTATTAATTCCGTTTTGTTTCCGTTTGCGTTGGAAAACTTTAAAAGAGTGAATCACTTTTCAAATAGTTGCCACAAATATTATCGCCCTGTATTATATTTAAAAAAATTAAATAATGAAGAATTTACACAAATGTATGTATGTTTGTCGCATTAGGATAAATTTGGAATTTGGAATTTATTTTATTGTCTATTTCATTATGAGGTTCAACTATTTAAATCTAAAGTTCTAACTCCGAACCCCACGAACACTTAACAAGCGAATAATCGCTTAAGTGTGAACAGAACACTTGAGACTTGATAACTACTGAATTGATAATACTGATTACTGAATAATAAAGGGTTTAAAACCCTTTATTATTCAGTATATTTACAATCAGTTCCGACTTGGAACTTTACATAAAGCCGCCACTCGGGCTTGAACTTAAATACTAATAATTTGAACTAATAAAGTTCTTAAAGGATATAGCCGAAGCTATCAGAATCTAACTAGTTGGCCCCTAAGTATTCATTAAATCGGCGAAGCCTTGCAAGGGCCTAAGATATGGCCGAGCGTAGTAACAGCTAAGAGAGACGTAGCCAGAAGGCAAACGCGCGCTAGTCAGGAATCAGACTGTCTCTCCTGAAGTCGGTTAAGTCACAACTTGAATAGTACTCATTCTCATTTGCATTATCTGCGTTTCTGAAATTACATTCTGGCAGGAAATCGTAAGCTGAAATTAGAATAAAATAAGAAAGCTACAAAACTTAAAATAACTGTCAATTAACATAATGTAAACCTTACATCATATTTTGTAAATCTTTAACGAATTTTTCATTAACACACTCAACGAGTTCAAAGCCAGCAATGACAACACTGTTCGAATAAAAAAAAATTATCTCCAGCTCGCGAGACGGTGTATCGGAAATTCTAAAAATATGTTCTTTTTAAATTATTCTGTGATATTGCTGTTGAATTGAATATTATGGTTCAAGTGCGAAGAACATGATATTTAATAAATAAAGATAGCACACAAAACATTAAAAAAAGTCCCTTTGGGCGTAATATAAGATCTGAAAACTTCAGATTTTTTTTAATTTAATTTTTACGTATTTATTTATTTATTTATTGAATGTTAGCACTTTGAAAACTATTATGGGTGAGCATAAACTGCTATGTGGAGCATGATTTAAATATATTACGCTTAGCACAATAACAATGTTTACTTAGAAGGAAAATTACTGTTTTCTTGATAGCGTAATATAACATAATGTAACTTTCTGAAGAAGACGTTCAAAAGTGTTTATGATAATAAAAAAAAAGAATTTTTTATTTAAATTAAAGTTAGTTATAGTATTGGTTTTAGCTTGTTTTCAAAAATTCGCCTTGTCATAAATTTAAGTATTTTAAATCCGTATATTTGAGATAAGTTTTCATCTGTATCATTCTCACACCCACCACTTTTTAACGTAGGACTACGTTCCTCAATAACGGTCTCAGGGACAAAATTTTAAGACGCAAAACAAGTCTTACACCTCAATAACACCTCAATAACCCAAAAGCTATAGTTTTCCTTTATGGCTTATCTGATAGTTATAGGAGACCATTACAAAACACACTTTTTGAAAATTGGAATTGTGTTTGGTTCACAGCAGAGTCTCATAATTAGGCAAAAAATACACAATATTTTGATGACGTCACAAACGAGCGCACATAAGTTAGGCTGTAATATCGTTCAGTTCTATGTTGAATCGAAAACGAACTGTTGTGGGAGCGAGGTATTCATTTTGTCTGTACAAAAATTAATGTAAAAGGGCGACAAATAAAGATGCACTAAGAATACAACTCATGATACAAGCAAAAAAATTTAAAGAAATCTTTATTGAAAGACGATAATAAACAAAGCTTTTAGCTTTAAAAAAGAAAGAACGCAACAAGGCATGTTATGAAAATAATAATAAGAAAGCAAAATCGACTGAAGTTGTCAGTTTTCAAATAAATCAAGATAGTTCTACTTCTTAATCTATTGCCAATAATAAATAATTAAATTTGGGTGTACTTTTAACAGACTATAGCAGCAGTGTCTGTCAAATAAAAAAAATTAATCAGTTGTGTACATAATATTTCGTAAAAAACATAAAGATAATGAATTTGGACATGTTTGTAATGTTTGTGACAAACTGTGGTTTATATAAAAGCGAAACACTGGCCAGTAAAAATTAAAAAGTTTTATCTTTGTTGTAGGCTACGGCAAGAATACACCAATGATTATTATGGGAGATTTTAATATCTATGTAAAAAGAAGTGACAAATCGTTCAGTTTTTTATGAAAATAGCAATTTAATCTTAACATGGCACGAACCAATTATCCAAGCACTTTAAGTAATTTATATATCGACCTTACTTTTACGAGAAACATCAGTGCTGAACTATTGAATAATGTTTGTTATTTTTCGTATCATTGACCAATTTATAATTAATAATCTACTGTAAGTTTGTTAAACATAGTATCTAAATGTGGTTTCAACAAAGGAAAATATAAATAAGTAGCCACATAACTGAACGCCGGATTGAATTAAAAGAATATTGCTTGAACAAAAGATCAAACTCTTTCAATGTTAGCAATCTACTGATGCTAAAAGCTTTAGCGGAATTTGGATAGAAAATTTAATGAATGTACATCAGACACTTCGACGTCGTTCTACTTTTTTTCTGTCTGATTTGCTCGATGAATACCAAGAATTCTCACCACTATAAAAGTGTCAGAATTTATTAGTTTAGAATTAGCGATATTTCAAATTCTATATATCGATGACAATAGGCTAAGCTTTTTTAAAGACGTGCAATGTTTGGTCTTCGAAAACAATTGCACGGAAGAAAGCAAAAACATTGTTTTAAAAATACACTCTTCAGACAGAACAATTATAGCTTTCTACTATTATCTATTATTGTAGGAAGCTATAATTCTTTCTGATGAAAGAAACAATTTTTTATGCTTGTTTTCTATTACAGGATTTCTGCGTTATTAATATACACCATGTTCGCAAAAAAAAAAGTCCTTACCTGGCTTTTATTTTCGCAATCATTTGCCGTATATATATATATATATACAATATATATATATTTCCAATTACGCAAACGTTTTAAATGACATACAGATTCATGTTTAGACATTTTTAGTTCTCAAGAAATCAATTTTATAAAACTTTTTCGAAATTTACAACTACAACTTATATTTTCTCACGTTCCTCCAGCCTCTATGCATATGTTGAAGAAAATTTTGTAATCGTTATAAGAAATAAAACACAAAAGGTTTGACTTCCGTAACATAAAAATTGGCTGTGAAATTTAATTACAAAATTTTCGATTTCTGAAGTCATATTCAATTCGCATTGAAAGGTCCGTTAATAAAATAATCAAAAATAACTCGAGGTTGACTATCCCATTAAAATGATATTCAGTGATATTGCTTTATAATTTATTAATGTCTTTAATTTGTAATTTTGTTTCATACAAGTAATTTATGTTCAAAAGGCCTAAAAGTAAGTTATTAATATTCTGACGAAGTTTTATTATTTTAGAATCATGATTTGGAGAAGGTACAAAAAATTCATTAAACTACAAATTATATTTAGTTTTAACTAATGCAAATAATATTACGAGTTTGCTCCATACCAGTAATAAAAGCTGAAAAATTTTATATCGATTAGCACTTTTCACAGTAATCTGCATAGAAATACTAGTCACTTAATATATTAATATCAGAAACCTTTTTCTAAATTGATATTTTATTTTTAATTAAGTACACATACAAACATTTCTTTCTTCAATTTGTCTAGGGCTTTAAATATAATCCTCGACTTTAGCACCAATTATTCCGATCCATTTTTACTTTCTTGTACGAAATAAAGAAAGTACTGTAATAGCGAAAAATTTCGGGTATCATTTTTCAACGAAAATATCCATTTTAACTGCTCTCGAAACCATTTGAACAAGGTTTTTGCATGACATCTGTACGAAAGGACAAAATAAACGATTGTTTTGCCAAAAAGGGTTGTAAAACGGATGTAAAATAGATTCAGGAGATATTTTTTTTCTTGACGTCTGTAGGTACGTATCTCGCATAACTCAAGAACGAGCAGACCTAGAACACTGAAATTTTGTATATGGGACTACTTTATATGTAGTTAATGTAGTAATATGCACCCTATGTAGTTAATATGTAGTAATATGCACCCTCCTTTTTCGTTGCAATTGGCTGCACTAATCATATATAAATATATTGGGGACCCAAAGGTCAGTTA
Source organism: Stegodyphus mimosarum (assembly GCA_000611955.2). NCBI lineage: Eukaryota > Metazoa > Arthropoda > Arachnida > Araneae > Eresidae > Stegodyphus > Stegodyphus mimosarum. Next base: position 141,053 of record KK115556.1, read on the forward strand.
ACATTTGAAAATTCAATAATTCACGGAATAATGTAGGTAGAGAGGTGAGAGGTAAAAAATTGACACGCATGCTTGAAATGACAAAGGATTTTATTGAAAGTAAGCAAAAAAACTTCATGACTTTGAAACTTTTCCATCGTCGCCTCCGGATGTTGATCACGGTGTGATGTGGATTTATCACAACAATCGTTATCGGACCCCTTTTCTTGGAGTAAGTGTGTGGTTCTGCTATTCAAACTATCAGTGTGACGGGTGCGGAGTACCCTGATATGTTACAGAATTACATCATCCCTAGCTTGGCTGATAAACATTTGTTGGAAGGTATCACTTTTATGCAGGATGGCGCTCCGCTCCATACTGCTACAAGTGTGAAAGATCTCTTGCACACATCGTTTGACGAAGGTCGGGTCCTTGAGTGCCACTTCCGTCATACTTGGCCTCTCAGGTCTCCAGATCTCAATCCGTGTGATTTTTGGTTATTGGTTATTGGTTACCTGAAATCGCAAGTCCACCGCGATCATCGGACATCATTAGGGATGCTAAAAGACAACATTTCTCAACTATAGCTACAAATATGCTGTACAGTGCTGTTCACAACAGTCTCCCTCTGCTACAGGTATTATTGATGAATGACAACCGACATGTTGAAAATTTCTTATAAAAGACATAGTCTTTGCTAATAATCAATTGTTATGCTAATTATTGCTCTTTTATTATGTGAAGCGCCATCTATTGGCCGTTTTAAGCACCTACTTTTCCTTTCAATAAAACACCATGACAATTTACGTATGTGTGTTAGTTTTTACCGCTCTGCCTATATTATTCAGTAAATTATTGAATTTTCAAATGTGAACGGACTTTTGGATCAGTCGGTGTGCGTGAGTGTATATATATATATATATTTATATATATATCTGGCTCGGTGAGTTTAGTTTTTTTATTCTTAGATGGTGGTAAATTGTGCATTTTTTTCTTTAAAAACGATTGAATTACGTGGTTTTTATGTTCCGATTAAGGATTTTATGCCTTTAGCTAATCTGGATGAAGCAGTTGTAGAATCAGCAATAATTTAAAAATGCAAGTGGTGTGTTAAGCCTAACGAACCGCCATTATTTACATTTGAAACTCAATAGAATAGCGAATTAAGTCAGTTTCTACACCTTCAATGTCTTGTCTGCTTACTGAGACCAAAAGCAAACTTTCAGTTTTGTGCACTTAAAAATCTGCCTTCTTGACCGCTGGCCGAATGGCTTGTTTTTGCGTAGAAACTCTAATTTTAATTGAAAAAAAATTATTTTTTGTTTTTGTTTTAACTGTACTTTGCGTTTTATGCTTTTCTGCTTTTTACAATTTTTAATGAAGATGTTTTGAGCTTTTGTGTATTTTTCCTTTGACACGAAATGAGAACTGAATTAATTGAATGAGAAATATATCTCTAACGAAATTCGAGAAAATAAGTTTAAATGAAATGCAGCAAAAAATGTGTATAATTTAATAGTCCATGCAAAGATGTCATGCGATGTCCACATCAGATTTTCGTCGTATAGAAGTCGTTTGTGCCGTATTTTTTATAACGGCCACAAAATTTTTCCAAATACATATATATATAGGGACCGGAGGAAAGTATAGAAGTTACATATTGTAATTTTTAGCCCAAAGGGAATTAGCCCAGAAGGGCTATTAATTTCGTTTTGGCATTTTTCGTTGGTTCACTGTAAAAGTCGATTCACTTTTCAAATTGTTGCCACCAAATATTAGAGCCCTGTATTAAAGAAAGTAAATAATGAAGAATCTGCATGAATGTATGTATGTTTCTCGCACTGTATAAAACAGCGGTTCCCACAACCACGAAATTTTGAATAATGTTCGTTTCCACCCGAATATGAGTATGTGGAAGCCCAAATTTGGTATTTGTTTTTATTATCTATTTCACATTTTGTAAAACTTTAACAATTTTTTAATTTACAAACTCAGCGGCTTCAAAGCAAGCAACGGCAACACTGTACGAATAAAAAAAAAATTTTTATCTCCAGCGCGCGCGACTGTGTATCGGAAATTCTAAAAGATATGTACATTTAAAAATTATTATGCGATATTGCTGTTGAACTGAATTTTATGGTTTAAGTGCGAAGAACATGATATTTAATAAATAAAGGTAACACACAAAACGTTAAAAAAACACCTCTTTGGGCGTACTGTCTTAAGCTTAAAGCTTTCAGATTTTTTTTTTATAAAACGTTTTTACAACTATAAAAAGGCTAAAACATGAATGGCTGCTCCATTTAAAATAGTAAATCTAAGATTAGTTTCGTGAAGCTTTTATAAGATATTATATGTTACATAAAAAACAAATTCATATATATCTTACTTCTGAAAATGCTGCACGTTGCATTAGTAAGTTAATCATTCTCAAAACTCTAAAAAACTCAACTTAAAATATTGCTGATTAACAATAAGCAGAGGACAACGATAGCTAAGTTTAAAATAAGCAATTTTAATAACATTAATTAAAGAAAGTAACATTCCAATATACCATAACTCAGACAGCGTATTTGCATATTTTGTTAATCTCTCAGATTTCCTATCTTATTCGCATCGGAACAAAGTGATTTCCTAATTGATTACTGTGTTCCGAGGTTGACTCATTCGAATAAACTACTTTTACTCGAAGGATTATTCTCGGGATGGGATAAAATGGACTTAATATTTTTATTTACAAGCCCTTAATAAATGTTCAGTGGTCCAGTAAGATACAAGTAAAACGTTTTTAATGCTAACAGTTGCAGTTGACATTTGCTATGGAAGTCACGAAAACATTATGTTATAGAGCTAGAAAGAGTTAAAAAGAAAAAAAAATTTTTACGACTTCGGAAAATTATCAACTGTTTTATTTATAACCATGTATGTCTACGAGACAATCAACAGCAATTGTGAGATAAAATATGCACTATAAATCGCTCAGAGGTGATAACGTGATCTCCAGGGTTTAAAAAGAAATCTTATTTTGTTCGTTTCTTTGCCAGAGAAGTGAAAGAAGCAACTTCTCCCCATTCGACTTGTACCTCTTCTGGAAATCTGAAACCTCCTTTTTCAAACGCAATTGTCGAGTCAGCGAGAGGGAAAATTCACAAACAAAACTTTGCGTCTGGCAACAATTGTGGCACGAGGAGAAGAAGGAAAATGGGCGTGAAGAAGCTACTCTGTAAATTTAAATCTTAAGTTGTTGATGTTATTGACGAGAAACTGAATAATAAGCTCAAACGAATGACAATATCTTATCTAAAGCCTGGGTATATGATATAGCAATGAATATATTTACATTTCAAAGAAGGGGAATAATAATAATATAAAAGAATATGGAAGAAATGTTTCAAGAAGTATCTGTTCCAAATTCTATGCTGAATTTCTTTAGTTTTATGCTAATTTCATAACTTTCAGGAAACCGAATGAATAGATTCAAATTTTGTTATTACATTGCAGAATTTCTTCAGTTTTGTTCAAACTGCAAAATATTTTAAAACTAGTTAGCATTATAAAATTACCTCTTCGAAATTTTTCCATGTGATGTCATCCTTTTTAATGGTAAATCTCTTTGCATTATAATTCAGTTTACCTAAACCAAGATGTGTTAATTTTTTTATGATGTTTTCAAACTTGCATATTGGCATAAGCAAATGATAGTTTGTTACGTTGAGATTCTATAAAAATTTAAGTTTTTAAATTAAACTTCGATTGAAAAATATTACTAAACAACTAATTAATGTTCGAAATACTTGTTGTTTAAAAACATATTGCTTGAAAAATTTTTCATATCATAACATCAATACCTTTTATGATAAAAATATCCCCGTTTAGGTTTTGCAAACCTGGAAAAAATTCTTTTAGTTAACTGTGTCTAAAACTTTCAATCATATTTTACTTTTAACTTATAGCACTATCCTCTGAAACATTTAAGTTATTCTAATGCTGAGTATTATATCTCGAACTACTACGTAATATATATATAAACTTCTTAAAATTAGATTTCATTTTGATAAAAAAAATTAATACATCATTTACTTCGCAACCTTCCGCTTTAGATTAGCAAAAGACTTAGTTTCGACTTAGGCAAAAGAATTCGTGTATTGTAGCATTTGTTGTCATTCCATATATTTTGCATATAACATTTTCTTATAATAAGACTTTATTTTACTCAATATTTCTTTCATTTCATTTACACATTCTGAATATTATTTCAGGCATAAAATTTATTTTACATCTATACAATATTTATGTTTATACATATATATGATATTTTCAGTCTAGAGCCCGGATATTTTCGTTGCGAGTGGAAACAAGCAAAACTGAAGACAGACGAATTTCACTTTAGAAACTCCAGATCTTTATTCGATTAAAATGACAGCTCATTTTTCTTTAGACGAAGATCACATATTTGATAATAATTTAAATAGTAGTACTAGTAAATTTAGAACTCAACATCATAAATATTTTTAACAAAGGAAAGACAAAGAGACAGAGCAAAGCGTTTGTATAGTAGGAATCGCAGAAAGCAATCTGACGAAAAATGGCGAGTAGAGCTATTTATACTAGCTGTTACATAACAAGCCAGACAGTTCTGGAAAGTAAACGCCTGGGGGAAGACCTTGAAATTGCGGAAAGTTAATTAGAGGTTGCTTTTCGCGTAGAGCAAAGCCATCGTAATTTTTTATATTTTGCATATATATAATAAACACTTATTATGGGTATAAGGTATTTTTCCCTTCCTTTTAGCACGACTTCTAGTGCAACGTTAGCACACTCGGCGCGTTTTCAATAGGTCCAGGTTGGAGTTCCAGAAAGGATATTACTCACTTTTCACATCTTCAACATCAAAAAAACCTAACGACTCTACATAGTTTATATGAATGTGTAGCTATATAGATATGTGTATAGATACTTATGCTCACTTGTCTAACGGTAACATCACGAACATCACGGCAGGGGTATCTTGCGCTCCTTGCCACGAGAAAAAGAGCAAGATACGCCTGTCGTTGCAAATAGCCTTGAGCACCAGGAGACAGTGCGATTTACCTCAGTGCCGCCCCCAAATTTGATGGAGAGCTTCCCGGGGGGGGACGGATCCGAGAATCTCCCACCCCTCTCCCCTTCCACCAAATTCGACTCGCCGCATATTTAGAGTGCCGCCATGCCGCACCGACACTTTACATTTACAAGCATCCATACCTTCTCCTGATTCGAACCCGTGTCCTTCGGCACGACAGTCAGCGATGCTAATCACTGTATTGGTTGGGTGGCCGCGAAATCTGCAACACGGTTTACCGATAGCTATAATAGAAACGAAACTAACTTTCTCCTATAGATAGAAACAAATGAGGATTCCCAAACGTCTTCTTTCGTTGAATTCTTCGTATGGCTCGATATACTGCTAGCTACAATAGAAATATATAGGTGAGATATATTTACTATAATATAGCTTAAAATTTAAGCCCTGCTACAGAAATTTATCGGTTTCAACATACCTCTGAGCTGCAAATAACAATTAGTTTGAATACAACCTGCAACTTTTACATTAAATAATTATGATTAAGAACTTGTAACTCAAATTTAAATTATATCATGATTTGTGAAACTACTTAAAGCTGAGATACTCCATGACGTAAGAGAAAGGACAATAATTATTGACAGCAGATTTTTTTTTTCTGTATTTGTAGTCTAAGGAATATATAAGAAAGTTATACTTCTTTGTCAGCACTGTATCAGTCATATTAAGTAGTACTCTTCTGCATTAATTTTCTACGATGTTCTTAAAAAGAACAAAAGTATTCAAGCATATTTCAAAGCCTGAAATGAATGTTTTGTTGCATCTTTGCTTTTCAAGCTTACTCGATATAGTTTTTTTATTTCACTCGCACTGAAAAAAGTTAAATAAAAAACTTCTAAATTCAAAAGAAAGGTAATGATACTACAGACTGGAGATAAAAGATATTGATATTATAGAATGTAGGTGCTGTATAGTTCATACGAATCCTAGAACATCAAGTATCAGTAAAGTAAAAATGAAATGCTTTCTACATTTACTTCTATCGCACCAATCTTCATTTTAACTAAAGCAATATTTAAACAATTTACATTATCGTACGTGAGAGCCTTGTCTCCATGCTAAAATAAATTTAGTCTTAAGAATATTTCAAGCCAACTTCAAACCATTCTTTCTACTACTCTACCACCATACACACTACAAATTGTTTTCACTGTTTGAACTGCGTTTGAATTGTTGTTTTTTGCTTTCGGAAGGAATGCGGCATAATTTTGCAGAAGTGCATTTTGTTGCAAATCATCTTAAAAATAAGGAAGTTCAAAATCGTTTAATTAAATGCAGTGAAATTATTAATCTAGAAGTCAAATAACAAAAATCAGCGTTATATTTGTAAATTTTTACAGGAATATTTTCGATGGTTCACCGCTGAGGATGATGAAACAGTCCTGTAAAAATTTCCAAATATAACGCTGATTTTTGTTGTTTGGTTTCTAGATTAATATTTGTTCACCATGTTATTCTATCTTAAATAAAGTGGAACTATATTATTATTATATTTGTTGAAGTATCAGTTCTCAGAATAACTTTATGATTATAAGTTAATTTCATATATATTTATATAAGATTAGGGTCTTGTATTGCATGAAAAAAAATTATAATGATATGTATTGTAAAAATCTAGTACCATATTTTGACCTATCGAAGAGATAGAAAATGAACTGATTTTATTATTTCACCGCAGTGTTCCTTATCAGTTGTACAATAATATATTTTTAACTTAAAAGTGCGTTTTAATGAAATGATCGTTCGATCAAAATGGCAGAGAATAGGCTCAAGTTTTTCTTTATTTTTTTTACATATGAAAATATTTGTTGCCTTTGTTGAAGATTCGGTTTATTGCACAGGTTGAAATCGCATTTTCTAGCCTTGAAAATGCAATCGAAACGAAACGCGTTCCTTTGAAATATTTTGCACAATCAATTTTCCTTGAAAGCAAAAATAAAGACATTTACAATGCCATAAAACTGAAGTGAAGAAAGTGAAGAAAAATGTCAAGGCTACATATAATTGTTGTAATAATTTTGTTTGTTCCGTTCTTAAGAGCCTAAAAATAAGGGAACACGAATAGAAAAAGATATTCAGTATAAGAAATTCCATAGAAACTATCAGGAGTATAATAACTGCTTTAGGGAAATATTAATTGAGACATTAAGTGCTATTAACTTTCGCAAAATTTTTTGAAATTTAGCTAAAATTCAGGAATGTCTTTCATTCATTTATATCAGAAAAGCGTATTCCAAAGTATAATAGACATAAGAGACGAATATTTTTTTTTGCATTGATGCATCTCTTAATCAGCGTAAGAAGCTTAAACAAAAGAGAGGGAAGAAAGTAAATTTTAGAAAGTATATTTTCAGATTTGTTTTCCTGCTTGTTAGCGAAATGAACTAAATATCTAAGTAAAGAATATGTAAAATAAAATCCGAAGTTTAATTTGCAACATCCCTTTAATCCTCATTTTTATCTCTTTATTTCCCCTTTATATTCTAAATATAGAAACATTCTTAGAATGAATATACCTAAACTGAATCCTTCCAATATTAATTCTTTCATATGATTTTTATAAAATATTTATGCCAAGGGTACTTATGTGACGCAAAGAATTTTCCAACAAATAATAATATTAATTTTTAAAAACTGAAACCTTTTGTTAACCAATAAAGGTAAAGTATTACTGTAGCATCGCTGACGTTCGAATTTGAATCTACGCATTTCTTTTTTGCTTCACAGTTCTGCTAACACGTCGCCGCTTATCTTTCCTACATTAAATATACAGAGTGTCCCAATAAAATGTACACACTATTTCACAGTTCATTAACAACTACAGTTTCTGGTCTTTTTCCAGGTATGACTGCTTAAAATAGTATAGCATAAAATAGTCAGATGAAACTTTAAGAAAAGAAAATTCATTCCGAAAGGCTACCGGAAGACAGAGAACATAAGTGCAAAGACGCTTTAGAATGGAGTTTTAACAAGATGCACGAACTAGACTCACAATTACTCGTTTGCGGGATAAGTCTGAGGAAGAAAGAATTGTAAAGGATGCCCATAAGAACCATTCTGGAAGACTAAGATCATCTACCAGCCCCACAAGAGAAAGAGAAGTCATTGAAAGATTTCAGCAGTCCCCAAGATAATCTGTTCCGCAAGCGGCTCATGAGACAGGAGTTCCAAAATCGAGCGTCCATCACATTTGGAAGCATGCCCAATGGAGGAGTTTTATTCCTAGATTAGTACACGCTCTCAGTGAAGATGATTTTGACAGGACCTTGAAATTTGTCAGTCGTACCAAGCAAAATATACAGAGAAAAATCAATTCCCGTACAAGATTGTTTGGAGTGATGAGGCTACGTTCAAGTTGAATGGTTCAGTTAATCGTCACAATTGCACTTACTGGGCACCTAGCAATCCTCATGTGATAGTGGAACATCATGTGAACTTACCAAGGATTACAGTGTGGTGTGATTTGTTAGCATTTGGTTTAATTGGACCTTTCTTTTTGGATGCTACAGTGAATAGTGCAGATTACCTCAACTTACTACGAATCCGCTATACCACGCATCTAAGAGATGTTTAGGAATGAAGAATGAATTGTACTTCTAGCAGGATGGAGCACCTCCTCACTATCATCGTGATGTACGGGCCTATTTCGGCGGTCACCTGCCAAACAGACGGGTAGGGCGAAGAGGAAGTATCGAGTATCCTCCACGCTCGCTGGATTTGACCCCCATGGATTTTTGTTTCTGTGGGGGGAGGCATGTTAAACACAATGTTTACACCGCAAGACAAGCTACAATGAATGAGTTGACAGCAGCCATTGAAAGAGAATGTGCCAAAATACCAATAAAAATGATTATGAACGTTTTTGATTCAATCAGTGAGAGGTATCAGCTGTCAATGGACATAATGGCCAACAATGTGAACATAATTCATAATCTGCATAATACATACATAAACATATTACATACATTTTGAACATAATACATAACATAATTTGATATTTCCATAATTGCCTGGTTTCTACATTGGTTCACATTATTTTCGTTCTTTGAACTCTTCTGTATTATATAAATTATTAATGTTATTGTCATTTAAAGAGTGTATACATTTTTTGGGAGACTCTGTAATATACCGTTATAAGCCGTCCAACCAGGATAGTGGTTAGTGACTCTGACTGCCTTACCGAAGGGCAGGGGTTAGAATCTCGGAGAAGGCATGTATGTTTGTAAATGTATAGTGTCTGGTCTGCCCGGCATGGAGACACTGTAAATATACGGCTAGCCGAAAGTCCTCTGGAAAGGTTAGTGGTAGGAAAAGAGAGGTAGAGACCCTCTGTTCCATCCCCTTGGGGTGCTCTCAATCAGGATTGGGGAGCAGAACTGATCAAAGTCGTACTGTCACCAGTAATGGTGCTAAAGGCTGTTGCCAACGACAGGCGCAATCTTGCACTCCTTACCTTGTACTTCTTACTCTTTCCACCTTAATTTTGTGGGCTTGTTCTGATGTTTCTGTCAGACAAGTGAGATACGTCACAACAACATTATACCGTTATAAAGACGTGGAAAAGTTCAAATATAGTTAATTGTTAAAGAATGGGCAAACAGATTATCCCGGTATAGCTGCATGGTCAAGAATATTTTGTTAACAATTTAAGAAGTGTTCAATCGACCACGATTACTGCTATGTCTTTAGAATGCATTAGTTTATGCATTAGTTTATGCATTAGTTTCGTCATCATGCATCTACGTCACCATCGAAAATAATATTTGTTACATATACCTTTCTGTTGTTTTATATACGTACAGTCAGATATATAAAACAACATAACCATTTATTTCCAATGCAAAAATGGAAACCCAACTACAAACAAATTCTCCAGCTGCATAATGCTATCCACGCATATACTAATAAATAGATTCCCAATTAACCGGGTTTATATCCAGGGCAGAGTCCACATATAACCAAAAATCACTGTTAATCTGATATCAGTTTTAAAAAAAACATGTAAAGAGTGATAGCCTACATTTTATTGTCTTCTACGTGAATTTTTTGCTTTCTGTTCATTAATTTCACTTATCACCATGTTCTTTAAAGCTATGTAATCAAATCGAATAGTTAGAGCATAATAACTAAATAATTACAGATGTAATTAAATAACAGATAAACTGAAATATTTTCACAACAACTTTGCAACTGCAGTCTGAATATAATTAATAATAGCTTAAATTAATAAACTAAAACAAAATAAGTGAAGTATGAACATTAAGCAAAACGAAATAATTTAACCAGTCGTTCTTATAGGCCGCAGGTCACGTGACACATTTTCTAAAACAAGAAGTCAGTTGTACTTAAATAAGACCTCTGAAAATTAAGTTTGTTTTGGCGTACTGGAATAACGTTTCCATTCGGTTAATCAAAAGCATTTCCTATGAATAGTATGTAATTATGAACAGTATGTGTTCGCATTCATGATTCTTTGCATTGCATTACAGTAATAAGTATACATGACTAAAATTAGTAATGCTATAGAGGGAATAGTAATTTTTTTATATCCTCTTCATTTCGATTTGTTACTGATAAAATAGAATACTTACATTTCCTAGAAATTTTGCTTAGGTGTGTGAACATCTGCAAAACCGAATTAAGTTAGCATACCTATTAACATACTATTTACTTGCATTTTATATAGCTGGCAAGATTTTGTTTAGAAAATTTATTCTGTGTTGCACGTATCATTTGCATAAAACGCTTGAAACATAAATAGCAAATGAATTTGGTATCCCCAATCTATGTTAGCAGCTGCTACGAACTGTATGCTGCAATTTAAGTAACAGAAAGAAATTCAATAAAACAATCTTTTTGTTTTCTAGAAGCCATTTTCTTCTTGAAGAATTAAGTTTTTAGTCCAAAGGGGCAATTTGCCCAGAAGGACTCTTAATTCCGTTTTGACATTTTGCGTTGATTCACTATAAGCGTTATTTCACTTTTCAAATTATTGCCACCAAATATTATCGCCCTGTATTGCATTTAAAGAAATTAAATAATAACAAATCTGCATAAATGTATATATGTTTCTCGCATTGTGATAAAACAACGGTACCTAGAGCCATCAAATTTGAATAACGTATTCCTCCTGCGAATATGGGCATGCGGAAGCACAAATTTGAAATTTGGAATTTGTTTTATTATCGATTTCATATTTCGTAAAACTTTGACGAATTTTTTATTAACAAACTCAAGGATTTCAAAGCGACCACTGACAACGTTTAACAGAAAAAGCATTTTTATCTCCAAAGCGCGAGACTGTATATCAGAAATTCTAAAGATATGCTTATAAGGTATTTCTCCGGCCTTCTTCGCATGCCTTCGTGGTGTAGTGGTCTGCATGCTCGGCGCGTAATTGAGAGGTCCGTGGTTCGATTCCCGGCGAAGGCGTTGCTCATTTTTCATTCTCCTGCTTCGAAATAATCTAATGTCTCTACATGCTTACTTTAAAATTATTTTGCGATATTGCTCTTGAACTGAATTTTATGGTTAAGTGCGAAGAAGATATTTAAATAAATAAAGGTAACACACTGTAATATCTGTCTCTGCTATACTACATAAAACTCAATTAGATCCTACAATGAACCTGGCGAATTCTCGCACAGGTGTCAATAAATTACCAGCATAGAAGAAAGGTGAAAAGTAACCCTTTATTAATTCAAGGTTTAACAGAAAGACACGATGTTCGTGCGTTACAAAACACCGTCAACTTGCGGTGAGAACTTAACTGTAGAATATAATTGAAGTCGAATCTAAAATAGAATAGTGCTGGATTAGGACGTTAATTTACACCTAACAGGTTGACTCACAAAATCCTAACAGGCGTGATGATGATCCGAAATGCCTTACTAGCATAACAGCGAGATAGCAACGAAACGTACGCTGGCTATCGAAAACACTTTCTGAATAAACTCAGAGATTTACCAGTTTAAATATCCACTTCACTTAACTTTAAATTTACATCCTGGCGAGAAAATACAAGGGGAAGTTGAGAGGTTCAGGACAGCTATCAAATTTAAAATAAATTTGTTATGTAAAATAACGGAAACCCTACAACACAAAATGGCTAAAAAATGCCCCTTTGGACGTAACTTAAAATCTGGAATCCGTTTTTTTCAGATTTTGTTGGTCATTACTTTTTTATATATTTAATTTATTAATTAGTGACAGTCAAAATAATAATCTTTAAATTTTTCCGAGCAAATGTTAAAGTTCTATGTCTTTTGAGAGGCCACATAGAATTCTAATATTGTTATCTGCTTGAAATTTAAATTTTTTTAGCTGAACTAGAATTTCGATAGCCAGCAATCATTAAATGCGTAACAAGAAAGGTACCAAACTTTTTTTTAATTTTGCTGCTATTAGTTTTATAGTTACTTGACAATGCTGTAACACGAGTAACAAAGCAAAACTTACGAGGGTAAGTTGAAAAATAAGTTTCCCCTGTCGACTGTGGTCAGAGTTGTGTATGAAAGTCAAAAAATAGAATGAGACATTAAAGATATGACATACCTTTATTTTATTATTCTCGTACGAGTACGTTGAGACATTTGTCATATCGCTTGATAAGCTTCAAAAAGTCCTCCAAGAAAAATTCAGGGCTTTGCATATGGAAGAAGCATTGAACGGCTATGGGCGAAAGGCGACATAGCAGGAAAACGCGCAAGTCACCGATACACCATTGGGTAGAGGTCTCTGCAAATCAAGCAGATGGCGCTGTTGCAGTGCCTGCGCAAAGCGGAGACCAGCCTCTCATTTGAGCCCCGGTAGGTATGGAGAGAAGGTGCGTTTTGAATTCGTGGTCAAAGGAGGAGATGAGAGCGGTTATCCGCCATGAATGGGCACGTGAGTATCAGGAACAGAAATTCATAAAAGCCTCGTGGAAGTCTATGGGCCAGGTGTGATGTCGAAGCAAATGGTGTCGCACATTCAGTGATGAACGTCAGCAAGTGGAGGACATACGGAGAGCTGGACGGACGCGCATGGCCACTACAGATGCAAATGTCAGGAAGGTGGATGACATGATTAGAGCGAACCGGCGTATCACCATCGATGAAGTAGCGGAAGAACTTGGAATCTCACATGAGCGAGCTCAAAACATCATCCACGACATTCTTCGATACAGAAAAGTGTCAGCACGATGGGTGCCCCGACAATTGACCTCGACACACGAGGAACAACGCATGGGAAAGGCGCTTTGGCAGCAATACTGAAGTGAAACAAGCCGTTCAACGCTTCTTCCATATGCAAAGCCCTGATTTTTTCCTGGAGGGCTTTTTGAAGCTTATCAAGCGATATGACAAATGTCTCAATGTACTTGGTACCTATGTGGAAAAATAAAGGTATGTCATATCTTTAATGTCTCATTCTATTTTTTGACTTTCATACACAACTCTGACCACAGTCGACAGGGGAAACTTATTTTTCAACTTACCCTCGTATTAATTAGTTGCCAATTAATTTAAAAGTATCCCAGGATTTGAAAACCTTTGCTTTGCACTATTTATTTTCAATATAAAAGACATTTATTACCACAAATGTTTCTTAACTGGAATAAATTCGATGACTAATTTTATTTTTACGAAAAAGTGACAAATCAGAAATTATCATTCAGTATTTATTTTGAGCAAAGATTGCAGGTAAATTACGACTTTCATTTATAAAGTACATGAAGGTTTAGCGCGTTGGACATACAAGATAATCCACTTTGGGGAAACAAGAAACCTAAATTATTTGCCATACATAACAATTCGAGATTTTTAGAATATGTTGAATGCCTATAGAAGAAACAATAAAAAATGCGAATGACTAAGTACTCAAGCACTATTCTCGTGTCACAAGCTTCCAACAATCAAGACAGCATATGAGGAAAGCCGATTATCAATCTAAGGCGGACAGTCAAAGGAAAGTTGCAGACGTTAGCATCCTTCCCATCTTGATGAATTCAGAGTATGATGAAATGTTAAAAGAGAATTTCATTCTCGTTCCTCCTATTCTGCAGTCTTCATTATATCTTTCCTCGTAATATATTTCACAAAGCGAGAAAAATATCTCAAAACATGAAATAAGTGCATAACACTTAACAGAAAAAAAAACGGATAAACGTAAAAACATATGAGAGTATGAGAGACTTTTAAACCTAAAACATCATTCTAGAATGACAACACTTAGGCCTAAAATATTAACATTGTACTACAGTCTTTAAACGCTGAATTGTAGTAAACTGCTGAATAAGTGAAATCAGAGTCCTTAAATATTGATCTTAGACATATCTTAAAAACCTATTGTAGAGACATTAGGTTATTACGAGGAAGGAGAGGTGAAAAATAAGCAACGCCTTCGCCGGGAATCGAACCACGGACCTCTCGGTTACACGTGAAGCATGCAGACTACTACACCATGAAGGCATGCGAAGAAGGCCGGAGAAATACCTTATATACTCCCCCTTTTAAAGGGAGACTGGGGTTTGGGGGACCTAATCGCCAAATTGCGGGGGTGGAGAATCATCATCCACCACCTTTTTAGTTCGGGCGCCAGTTAGGTATTTTATTAGAGACATTAGGTATTTTTGGAAGCATCAGACATGAAAAATGAGCAACGCTTTCGCCGGGAATCGAACCACGGACCTCTCGGTACGCGTCGAGCATGCAGACCACTACACCACGAAGGCATGCGAAAAAGGCGGGAGAAATACCTTATATACTCCCACTTTAAGTAGGAGTATATAAGGTATTGGCGACTGGGGTTTTGGGGACCCAATCGCCAAATCCCGGTGGTGGAGAATCATCATCCACCACCTTTTTAGTTCGGGAGCCAGTGTAGAGACATTAGGTTATGTCGGAGCAGGAGTGATGAAAAATAAGCAACGCCTTCGCCGGGAATCGAACCACCGACCTCTCGGTTACGCGTCGAGCATGCAGACCGCTACACCACGAAAGCATGCGAAGAAGGCGGGAGAAATACCTTATACTATTTCCAGAGTTTCTTAAAATAATGTAGAGTATGTTATGAAAATAGTTTCAAGAATATGAGAATTGGAACTCTGCAAACATAAAATTTAATTTTTTTGTCATTTCAATAGGCTCAAATTATTAAACTTTCATGAAACTTTGATGAATTAAAAGTAACAGGGCTCCATATCTGCGCATGCGAAATTCGTGGAGGTAATCAAAACGAATTTACTAACTTATAGAAAATAATTAGTTTAGAATTTAAGAATTTACTAATTATTTTCTTTCTCTAACATATTTAAATTCTAAACATTTAGAAAAAGTTTACAAAGCAGAAATTTGTAGTTGTCCCCATCAAATAAAGTGTAATATATATTTCAGCGAATTTCGCATTAAAATTTTGTTATTTACTTACTACAATAGATAAAGGATAATGAGTATTTTTCTGAATGACGCTTTTATTTTAAGTGCCCATATAAAAAGCTGTATCTTATGTTTTACAGACTCACTCATACTACTGTAACTATTCTCAAAATGTAGTATTCTACTTTATTTTGAGAAACTTTTGAATGGAATTACAATCAACTTTAAGGGTATAAAGTTTGCAGTCTTCCTGCGCATTTAAAATGTCATTCTTAATTTTCTTGCTATATGTTCCTGTTTCGAGTGCTCTTTGAATGGAGATTAATTTATAAGTTTTAGAACAATTAAAACTTTTTTCTGCTGAATGCTAATTGCTGCTTCAGTTCACACCATTTCAGTTTATGACGAATTCATGGCAGTACCCTACATTAATACAGTTACGACAATTTGTGCAATATTTCTGAGAAAGTTAACTATTTTGGTTTTCAAGAGTTTAAAGCTGGTAATTTTATTTTCAATATTACAGAAAAATTATTGACTTAATTACTAATATCTCAGTGTAAGTTTTCAGCTATATACATAATTTCAGGTGAATACATTTTCAGTTTTATAATACAAACTCGAATCTTTTTAAGTAAGTCATCTTTATGTTTGATAATACAGCTATGAAATGCGCTTTAGACAGTTTCCTGAATTAATGATTAACTTAAGTATTTTAAGTTTTTTCAGCTGTTAAATTTTACAATAGCTTTTAATATTTTAGGCATTATTAAGACCACAGAAAGTGATAAGCAGAAATTTTTTAATATCGTCTTACGGTGTAAAATGAGCTATAATTATAGTGAATAGCTACTTAATATATGTATACAAGAAACGAGCGCTAATTGTTTTGACATTTTATTAACTCTCTTAGTCTACAGAGAGAAGTAGAACGTTTAGTCTTCTTTATAAGACTTTAGAAGTCAAGACTAAAATTCATGCAGTATTTTTTATCAGACCAAATTTTAAATTCATCAAGAATTTCTGAACGATCCTTTCATTAAATTATCGCTTTATGCTAAATATCAGACTTACAGAAATAAAATATGAAGTTTGGAAAAAGAAACAGAAATAAAAAATGTTTGGAAAAAATGCTAATGTTCAATAGAAATGGAACTATTCCAGAATTTATAAATTGCATGAGACATGAGTTTAAAATGCACCAATAGTTCCTGAATGCTTAATATTTGGAAAGAAAATACAAACTAAAATTTATTTAGCAGTTGATTTTCCTACTGTAACCCAATAAATTTTGCACAATATAAAATTGGCTAAAAACAATATTTTATAATTAGTTTGGTAAGCCTCTTCTTAGCAACTATAAAAATGAATATACAGCCTATGAAATAACAAATTTGGACCATTTTGAAGAAATATGTAGAATAACAAACAGAAATAAGATTTCAGTGGAAGTGAAACAGTGAAGAAAAGCGGTAATTTCTACCTTCCTGAAATGGCAAAACAGAATGCTCTTTGTAATTGCAAAGTTTTAAATTAGGAATTATTTTCATCCCTCGAGGAATTTTTTTAAACCTCTTCGTTTATGGTATTATGGCGAAGTACATTTTATCTCTCGGCTTATAGATCTTTTAATCAAGAAGATACCTGTATTTCATTATTTTAGACTATTTTCCTTGAAATATTAAATTTTTAAACATTGCTTAATATTTTCTTAGGGAAATTTATTTTTCTCTCTTCCAAATTCTAATTACATACAGTTCAAAGTAGCGATTGATATTAAAAGACGAAGGTCTAATGTAGATTCTGTAATATTTATATATCTAATAGCCATTATTTAGGTTTTAAAATACATATGGAAAAGATTTAGAATAAAATTATCACTATATTAGTAACTTTCTTTCGCATAAATGTTATGATAGTTTGTTAAATTATTTTGAGCAGTTTGCACAATTTTAAATGAAACGCGATCACTCCACGGATTTATTTTATGCTGAGTATAAATGTAAAGCTTCAACATATTATTTTCACTGTTAGTTAAAGAAGTCACGTAATACAAACATAAATTTCTAAAGAATCTGAATCAAATAATATTTCACTAATGAGGTATTTGATTTACTGCTGTTGCTTCACGTTTCAACTTAAAGCAAAACCTTCCTAGGATTCTAATAAATTTACTATCCGAAAACAGCAACAACAAAACTGAAATAAAAATAATGCGACTCGCGAAACATTCGTCGCCCGATATATACCAGCGATTGTCTTGACATTACATTCAACAGAAATTCAAGAACATTTTGTCTTTCTTTCATATTACTTTAAAATAGTTTAGTTCATGAAAATCATGGTCTGAATCTTTATATCATAAACTTGATACTAAATTTTTACGGTATGTTTACTAAATATTATTAGGAATTATTGCATTTCTCCGTGACTGCTCTCGCAGGCTATCACTCCAGCTAGCAGTTGAAAGAACCGTGTTTCGAATCCCAGCCGGTACACAGTTGCTTTTCATATTCTTCAGTTCCGAAAATCGGATTAAGTATTTGCAGAGGCATGAGAACTATAAATGTTTCTCCTGTCTCTCCCTGCTTCATATTCATTTTTATTTAATTATCCGTTAAGCCCGACTTTTTTTTAAATACTCTTTTCCCCCCTTCCCCTGTCTGACACGTTTATCTGACACCACTCTCGATTACCTCTGATCCCCCTTCTTTTCACCCTCATGTTAACAGTGTTTTAATTTCTCTTGTTCTTTCTTTCTGATTAATGTAAATCCTTCAACTAACAGCCTATACTTTCTTTTAGTAATACCTTCCCTCTGAAATAATTTCATTTCTTCCTACCCCTTAATCTTGACCACTTTTAATTAATCTATTTTAAGACTTCGGAATCGTTCTCGCAGTGCAAAGATTTTCTTCATCTCTGCCTTTACTTGTTTCTAGTACTGTATTTTCCACTAATTTCATCTTGCATATCTCACCTTTGCGCACTGACTCACCTATTGAACATCTAGATTTATCTGATGAAAAATTAAAAATACATATACCTCGACATTTGAAAATGGTGTGGACATGGAAACATTTCTCTCGTCAAATTCAACCACCCATGAGGAGAAAGTGCATAGAATCTTTAAAGAGTGCACAGATATTGAAAAGTCGAAGTGGAATAGTTTTCTTCTACCAACGGAAGACCGAGAGCGTTTAGTTAAGGCTCTTGCCGCTCTTCAGATCCTCGCTTTGAAAGACCCCGCATCTATGACACCAGCACCAATAGCTGAAGTGGCTGTAAATACAGATTTTATACTTTATCTGGCCTCTGCAACAGCCACCACATACAACTTGCCAACAGAACACACTCCTAAATCCTTTGCGGACGTATTACGACTACCAAAAAAAAACCAAGCTTAGTCATTCAACCTCGAGGTGAAGTTTCGACATGCGACATGCGACGGAAGACGTGGGCACCACCCCTCTACCAATACGGTTAATCGGCATAGCGTCACGTCCACCTTTATCTATTGCCTAGATACATGTTACATAAGAACATACGGTGGCTTCAGATAGACTGTGCAGAAGATACATATATATTCGGATGCCTAAATACATTTACGTAGGAACATGGGGTGCATGGGGTGACGTACACATACTTATGAACATAGAATACATAGGTGCAAAATAAGTTACAGGATGTTGAGAGATATATGATACAAGATGCTGTGGATACAGAGATATGCAGATGCCAAGATACATGATACGAGGTGCAGACTGATATAAGTGCCAGGACACATGGTAGATGGTGCGAAATAAGATGCGTGATACAGGATTATGCGGGATATATGTTACAATGTGCAGAAGATACGAAAATTGGCAGATGCCAGAATGCAGGATACGTAGAACATAAGATGAAATAGATACGTAAGGTGACAAATATTAGGACATGAATAAGGTGACATAAACATACTTAAAAACAGAAGGTTCAAAATAGGTTACATATTAAAGGATGATACGAGATATATGATACATATTACAGGATGGTACGAGAAATATTAGAAATATTACATATATTACAGGATTATACAAGATCTCGTTTATAACATACGGGGTTACATTTTACAACATAGGTTACGTATTGCAGGATGTTGCACGATATATGATACAAGGTGCAGAATATACTAATATAGAGAGATACCAAGATGCAGGATAGGTAATACATATTAAAGGATGATACGAGATATATGAAACATATTACAGGATGATACCAGATATATGACACATGTTAAAGGATGATACGAGATACTTGTTAAAACATACAGAGTTACATTTTACAACATAGGTTACGGACTGCAGGATGTTACAAGATATATGATACAAGGTGCAGAAGGTACTAATATAGGCAGATACATGATACATGGTGCAGAATATGTTGCATGCTACAGAATGATATGAGATTGTATATGTAGATGCCAGGATACATGATACTGGATCCAGAATAAGTTAAATAACTCAGATTTTGCGAGCTATATGATACTAGGTGCTGGATGTACAAATTTAAGCTAATGCCAGGATACTTGATACAAGGCGCATGATAAGTTGAATGAATAAGTTACATGATACAGGATGATACGAGATAATATATGCGGATGTCAGAATACATGATACAAGGTGTTGAAAAGTTTGCATGATACAGGATGATACGAGATAAATGATATAAGGTACAGAAGATATAAATATATGCAGATACAGATAATGCTAATTCTATTGTACAGTTCAGTTAGTTAACATAATACAGATAATTGGCATAACACAGTTTCGTTAAATAATATATATATACATGCAATAGAACTATTAGTGTTGTACACACATTCAATATTACTCAAGGTTATTCAGAGATATTAGATACTGGTGCCAGTCACTAAATTGCTATTTGTCTATTGTGGCAGTCTGTGAGTCTGGCTAAGTTTGGCATAGGTCCATATTTAGTTCTGCCAGTTTGTCCATTAGGAGCCCTATTTTTCTGACCAGGTGCCTTTGCTTTATTAAAAACTTACAGAAGGCTTGCCGATTTGTGGACGGGAAATTGACGTGGAGCCCTTCTGTAAGGGGACAGGATGTTAAATAGTGCTCCGGAGAACCAGTCTGTCCACAGATGCACTGACTGGTATGGCTTATGCCGAATCTATTGAAATATTCTGGAAATGGTCCGTGACCCGTTATGTACCTGACCAGTTGCGTGTTAGCAATGTTCCTGGTGGTATCCACGTAGCTGATGTGGTAATGAGTCCGTCTTCCAGTTCCGCTATTGTCCCATGTCTGCTGTCATAGCTCAACTACCTTTAAACGCAGAGTCCTCTTCAGGAATGAAACAGGCCATGGGATGTTAATTTGTAGATAGGTCGGTTCTGTAGCTGCTTCTTTGGCGAGATGGTCTGCCAATTCATTACCGTGATGGCCGGCATGCGCTTTTATCCATTCCAATTTGGTACGGAGAGATGGATTTTTCCTCAGGTCTTCTTGGACGCCTCGTATTATGCTGGAAGGATGGTCTGGATTTCCTATTGTATACACGGATGAAAGGCTGTCAGTCTTGATAGTAGCGTTACGGATGTTGTGGGATTGCAAGTAGCGAATTGCTTGCGCAATCGCCACTGCTTCACCCTGAAATACGCTATTATTTTGCCGCAGCTGTCCCTTCCATTGGTCTTTCACTGTACCTTCTTGCATCACTACAAACGCACTTCCCACTTTTTCGTCAATCTTCGACCCATCCGTGTAGTCGACAGAAGTTTCAGAAGAGCTTAGAAATCAACTTAATTCAAAGGTTCCAATAGCGCAACTAGGAGTAGCAGTGGAAAAAATTACATCCACTAGAAGAGGCGGAATAGAAGTACACTGCAAAACAACGGAAGATTTCCTCAGACTTGAAGAGCAACTTAAGCAAGCCTAAGTTTCAGCTGACATCAAAAGAACATCAAGGCGAAAACCACGCTGTGCCATCCACGATGTCGCGGAATGCATTAAGCCAGAAGAAATCATTGATGAACTCTGCGCAATTACAAGGATGCCCAGAAGCTCCTATAAGGTCCTATACCGCCTCAAGGAAAGAAGGAACAGCCGGGTCAAGTGGGTCATTGAGTGTGTTGGCGTCAGCTTCGCAGCAGCACTCAAAGTCCAAAAAGTTTACACAGGATAAACAGTGCACAGTATCAAAGAATACCTCGGTGTCTTGCGGTGTTTTAGGCGCCAACAATATGGCCACACGCAAGAAGCCGGGCCAAAGTAAAAGGAAATACTGTGGATATTGCGCCGGGAATCATGCAACAAGAGAGTGCAAAGCTGAAGGTGCAGAATGTATTAACTACGGAGAGGCCAGTTATAAATATGGCACCCGTCATGACTATCATGACTATAGGCACCCAGCGTATCATCCAAGCTGCCCTGAATACCAACGGAGCATGTGTTATGTCCGCAGCATCACAGATTACTAGTGCAATAATGTTCAAACAGACCATGGTCACAGAGCTGAATTCCTTGCCAATCCAGGTGTCTGGTACACACTCTAGCAGCAGCGCACCAGAAAGGAATCTTGAGCGCATATTTCAAGAGTTCCCATCTTCCATATCTGATGAAAGCAATTTCCCTTCTATGCCAATAAATACAAGCATCTTCGAGCATGATAAGATTAAGGTACTGCAGATAAATTTACAAAGAGCCCAGTTGGTGCAACTGCAATGGAGCAACTGTAAAGAGCTGCAATGGCCCAGTTGGTGCAAAAAGCAATGGAAGCAGAAGTAGACATTATTCTTACTCAAGAGCCATACGTACAAGCAAACAATAGTGCTGGCCTTCCTTTAACGTGCACCATAATCCATTCACATGATGGAGAATGTCCGAGGGTAGCTACTGTTTGCTGTAAGCAAAAATGGGCTCCCACTATCATCAAAGCTACCAAAGATGCAGTCACAATAGCTATTGAAGCAAAACATATTAGAATTCTAGTAACCAATGTTTACATTCCACTTACGACAGACATTTTAGAGTCTCTAAATCTTTTACAAAGAATCCTGGCTGATTACCTCAATGAAAAACACCTTCTAGCGGGGGACTTCAACGCGCATGCAAAGATCTGGGGATATCCCCACACAGATCTCAGAGGACGAGCAGTAGAAGACTTTGTGGCAAGCAATGATCTGTCTATTCATAATGAGCCTGAATGCCTACCGACCTTTGAAACCCTCAACGGAAAAGGATGGCTAGATCTAACCCTTTCCTCTGCAGCTCTGACCCCAAAGATCAGAAACTGGATAGTTGAGGATTCTATTACAAACTCGGATCATAGGTACATTACCTACAGTATAAGCCAGCAGCATAAAAGACTAGTAATGAAGCGCTGCAGACTTACCAGAAGTAAAACTGCTCAATTTTCTGAGAAAACATGTCCAATCCTAAACAGGGTATTAGCGGAGCTTCCAGAAACCATAACAGTCAAGCAGGCGGAAGAACTGATTGATGACTTGATCAGTGACCTCCAAATGATCTGTGATAGCACATTTACGCTCAAAACACCCAAAATGACACACGCTGCAAACTTGTGGACTAAGGACCTCAAAATGCAGCGTAGTCGTACCAGAGCTATGCGCAGACGCATGAAAGCAGAGAGAGATCAGGAAGCCAGACAACTACTGTTCATAGAATATAATAAAGAGCAGGCCAAATATAAAAAAGCCATCCTACGGGCGAAACTTGAAAGCTGGAGAAAGTTCTGCACTGATCATAGAGAAACCTATGGGATTCTGCACAAAATAGCCAGCGACAAAGTTTTTAAGTTACCTCAACTTTTGATGACCAAGACCATGGAGGGTCAGGTATCATGGAAGCAACCATAAGAAGAATCCTAGATGCGGTTTTCCCTTCAAATAAAGAAGACACATCCGACTTGCAGCCTCATCCAGCGTTCTCGCTGACATCAGACACTCCAAATGATGTACCTTTTACTGATTCAGAAGTAAATGCAGTTATACAAAATCTGCCGAAGAAGAAGGCTCCAGGCCCTGACTCTCTAAATTACAATATCATTAGAGCGGTGCACAAAGCGAATCCGAAATTTCTCGTCTCCTACTTTAATAAGCTCTTTTCATTGCAACAGTTTACTAAATTCTTTAAGATGGGGCAAGTGGTCTTGTTTCAGAAACCCGGAAGAGACAAGAAAGATCCAGCCTCCTTCCGCCCTACCAGTCTTCTTTCGGCTTTAGGCAAAATTTAACAGAAACTCACAATCCTGAGGATCAAGCATCATCTAAATTTGACCGGCCATATCTCAGAGGCGCACTTTGCCTTTAGGGAGAACCGCTCCACTCTTAATGCTCTTGGTATTGTTAAGAACGAAGTTCAAAAGATTAGAGAAGATAATCAGCATGCAGCAGTCCTTAGCCTTGACTTACAGAGTGCGTTTGACTCCCTGTGGTGGCCTGCAATCATCGAAGCTCTATATGCGGCAAGAGTGCCTAATAATCTACTACAGGTAATTAAAAGTTATCTCAGTGACCGAACTTTTGTCGCGGTCTATAATGGTGGCATAGTGAAGAAAAGGCAAATACGAGGCTGTCCACAGGGATCGTGCGCTGGACCAAATCTCTGGAACGTCACGTTTAATTCTATTTTGAATATGTACTGGCCGCTGCATACAAAGACCGGATGATGCCACCTTTATCGTTCGAGTTCATAGCAGGGATGAATTGGAGAAAACCTGCAACGAGGTTATCTCGCTCTTTGACAACCTTTGCGCTGAAAAGCACCTTAAAATATCGCAGGATAAATCTAAATACATAATATTTCACAAGCCTAAACAAACTATCATAAGGAACCAGTGCATGAAGCTGAGAGGAGTGACGGTCAAGAGGGTCAAAGAGTTAAAACTCCTCGGCCTCATCTTGGATGAAACCTTCACTTGGATTCCTCATCTGCAAGCTCAAAAAGTAAAGGCCACCAGCATTGCGAATAAAATAAAAAATATGCAGGGCAAAGATTGGGGAATACGACCCACATCCTCAAGATTATTTACAAGACAGTAGTAGAAAAAATAGTTTTGTATGGGGCAGCTATTTGGGTCCTACCCATGACTGCGAGGAAATTAAGTTTACTTAATAGCCTCCGACGACCTTTCGTCCGCGCTATCACAAAGACATATAGGACAACGGCCACAGCAGCAGCAGCAGTTCTAGCTGGACTTACTCCCCTGTCAATAGCGGCATTACCAAAGGCAACTGCCTCAACTGCCACGCTACTTAGGAAGTCAGCATCATATAGAGAAGCTACATTTGCCCCATCAGACTTTGAAAACAAAAATTGTCGGCCCTAAAGTTCATCCTGCTAGTTATGGGAGACGCATTCATGCCCATATCTCTGCATCTCGGGAAATACGAGAAAGAGATGCAAGACACGCAAACTCCATCAGCATATTCAATGATGGTTCAAAAATTAACGAAGAGACAGGTTGCGCTTTTATTATTAAACATCGTGAAGAAGTTTTAGGAACATGGAAAGGTTACCTTGGGGTCAACAGATCTGTATTCCAAGTAGAAGCAGTAGCATTGCATCAGGCTATCACAACAGCTATGAATTTTGTTGATCAAGAAGTTTGCATTTTCTCAGATAGTCAGTCATCAATCTTCGCTCTTCGTGATCATTTCATCCGTCGCCGATAATAGCAGATATGCAACGTCTGCTCAAAGAAAATGCGCATAATCGCAATGTCCAGATTTTATGGATTAAAGCGCACGCGGACCACAGGGGCAACGAGGATGCAGACACTCTTGCAAAAGAAGCTGCGAAGAATATCGGTGCGTAAGATATCAAGATTCCGCTTCCCAAATCTTACCTGAAGCGAGTTTGCCGAGTTAAAGCTCAGCAGCAATGGCAAGAGGAATGGGATTCTATATCGCAAGGCCGTAGAATCCATGACTTTATTCACAGAGTTTCTCAAGATCGACTCATCTCAGCCCCTTTTCTTTTCCGCTTCATCACAGGCCACGAACCATTTCCCCAGTATTTTTATGAAAGGGGATTAGCAACAACTCACCACTGTGTTTGTAATGAAGTTGGCACACCTGACCATTACGTTACGTCTTGTCCTCTCACTGAGGCATGGCACATGAGACTTCCTGATTCTGACATTCCCTATAAACGCTTCTTCATTAAGCAACCAGCAAACCTCAGGAAGCTCAAAAGCATTATGAACAAACTTGAAGCACTAGGATTGGATTTATGTAGTCCACATTAAAAATTTTGCGAGAATGTGTAGTCTTCAATTCGCAAAGATATAGAGCATGAACGCTTACTGGTTTCCAGTGGCTTCTGCAAGAAGTCCATTTTTGTGAGTCAGTGCGCAAAGTAACATTAGGCTGAGAGTACGGAAAATATATGTAAATATGATGTAATAATCTTTAAATGTAAATGGTATAATTATGCATATTTGCAACAGGAACATTACTGCATAGGTACAGTAATGTAAATATGTGTGTATTATAAATAGAATATTGCACAGCATTTTGAGAATAATACATTGTGTAGGACAATGTGTATAATGCCTAGTTATATATATAGTATTGTATCTAATATTGCTAGTACTCATTGTGTATAAAGTGTAGCAATGAGGTTTGTAAAGGTGTCTAAAATACAGACCAATGTTCAGTGTAATGCATATCGTAAAATTTATAGTGTATATATTATAGTATATATTTATAGTGTATTTATAGTGTTTTATATATAGCAATGTGCTAACACGCAATATAAGCAGGAGAATATATAATTACAATGTTATTTTTGGTATGCTTTCGAAGTACCGCAAAATTTATGCAAAAATGAGCTGTTGGCATAACGTTATTCTACTAGAAGTAGTATGGAATATATTATGCCTTCAAATCTGTTATTTCTATTTTGTATGCTATAAGTACGGCATAATATAACCTGCTCATGATTTATCCATGTGTGTTTCTGTATTATGTAACTTGTTTTTAATTTGTGATTTTTTTTAAAGAATTTTTTATCAAAATCTATGTCTTTTAAAATCAAGTTATGTATTATATAAACAAGTCATGTCTCATATAATCAGTTATACTTTCAGGAAACTATGTTAAATTTATAATTAATTGTCAAGCGTTATAGTCAGCGTAATATGTAGCACCGAATATACATTGTATTAAGTTTAGCATTGTGTTTTGTAGATGCGCCTTAAGTTCTGCGCATTGATCAATGCTGCGCATATTCTAAAATGTATTGTGTATTGAGTGTAACAACGAGTATGTGTAGCAATGTGTTAAATGCAATGTAACCGAAAGAATATTTAATTACAAAATTATTTCTGATATGTTTTCAGAGAAGAGAAAAATTTATACGACAGTGAACTTTCAGAATCTATTATTCAATGTAGCGGTGAGTATTGTATATGTGTTATAGCGTAAAGGTTTTGTGTTATAGAAAGTATAATGTATCAAGTGCAGAATAATTTAATACTTTGCTCTTGTATGGCCATGTAAGTTGTCTCGATTTCGAGGTGTTGCTGCAGATAGTTGCGGGATCCAGCCGATACCCGATTAGTCTATGTAAGCCGTCCGGGTGTCCAGACCTGCTTTGACAGGTGAAAGGCTGTTTCTCCCTGCTCGCCTTTTAATTGGAAAAATGTAAGGAGTTACGCATTTTTCCGTGTGTAATATCGAGGTGTAAGTTACCAAGCTTCCAGATTACAAGCGAGAGATCTACTGTTCGAATTTTGCTGAGGACATAAAGGATTTTTAACACGTTAAATGTCCCATTTATTTTGCTTCTTTTAAAGTCGTTCCCTAACAACACGCAAAGCATTTATACTGTTATGTTCCTAGTCCGGAATGTCTAATGGTCATTTTATATTAAAAATACTCTTAACTAACGAGTAAAACGTTTTAAGAAAATTTTAGGATACAAAACGTATAACTTTCGGTTTTTCAAATTAATATAGAGTGCTTTCTCTTCCTCTGCTTTTAATATTAGTTTCTTAAACTCCTCTTTTTAATGAATCTATAGTGGTTTACGATGTCTGTGAACATTTAATAAATACTGTACTTTATCATTCTCGTATTTATCTACATATATCATGAAATGCTGTGTGAACCCTGTGATAAATATTTTATAATTCTTTTCTAATCTCAAGAAATTTTTGAAATTTTTGTGTAAGACATTTTCTTTCACATGCATTAAAATTTTATTTCTTTGCGTCACTTTCTAAAATTCTTTCATGAGTACACAAAATCCGCAACCCAGACGGGGAAATGATGATTGATTCTGACTGCCATACCGAAGGCCCTGGTTTGAATCCCGTAGAAGGCACAGATGTAAATTGTCCGTCACTTCATAGGAGACATCGTTGGCCCACCTATTAGGTACCTCCACAAAAAAGTGACCACCGCTTCCGGCCTTTAACGGTTACTGCCGGCCATAATAAATACACAAAATCCAAAATTAAAATGATACGCTATTAATTTTTATGCAAATTTCATAACACCGAAAACAGTGCATACATTTTTCAATGAAAATAATTATTTCGCCTCTTCGCAGCAGTTCCAAAATATTCCCAATAATTCTACAAATGTTTAAATAAAATTTATTAAAACAGAGCAAATTTTTAAGCACTCAGACTCTATTAAAATGATTTTAAGGCTTTTAATAAAGTAATAAATGGTTTGTAATCAAATCGCAACGAATGAAAGCAAAAGTTTATAAATTGCGTAAACAAGAAAGGAAAATGATCACCATTTAGTAGAAGAGTCTTAAATAAAACTTCGTTTCGTTACTATTCGGAATCGTTTTAATCTCACTCAAATAGTAGGGATTTTAATTAAACTGTAAAAGAAAAAGCAATCAAATTTCGTTTCAAGTTGCAAGCAATTAAATTTAAGTCCTAGATTTATTTATATGAGATCTTTATAAATAAGGCTAAATTAAACAGCTATTAAAATAAAATAGAAGCATTCTTACAATCTAAATTGCATCAGGTAACAAATTAAATACCATCATGTTGTTTGGTAGTATCTAATTCCATCAAAAGTATTTTTTTAGATCGTTCTTTTTTTATATATTAGTTCTCATTGGGCATTGCAAGAATGAAAGAATAAACATACCTTGAATGCTCATAATATTTTTACCATGTATTCGGTGGCAAAAATTTTATAAGTTATTAATTTGTATTTAGCATGCTATTTTATAGACATTTTTCCTGCACACATGAATGTTCTTGCTTTTGCACCATTTTTGGAAATTTGTGATTCTACCATATCTAAATCGTTTATAACAGCGTTAGGAAATTTTCTGAGACCTTAAATGCATGCCTTGTAAATGAAATGAAAGCGTTAGATCTCATGAAAAAAACGTTTTAAACCGTAAATTCTAAAACTTCAGTTATATAGTATAGGTTACTACAAAAGAAGCATGCACCCTCAATAATTTAAAGAAAAGGTCAGTAAAAAGCATTGCCATGAGTATATCCCTTTAACATCGAGAAGAGAGACTGTATATAAATAAAGGGACAAGGATTTGGCAATATAAATGATGGTACCATACAAACAAACGCCAACAGATGCACGAAGTCCTTTTGTTTGAAATTTCAGCACTTTTTAAATCTTTTAAATTATATTTTCTTACAAATATTTAAAACTTTCAGCTATGTAAATTCGCAAATATCTAATATTTTAAAATATATTGTTTTATAAATATTCAATACTTTAAATTATATTTTAAACTTTAAACAAAAAAAATGCAAATAAATCGTATGTTAGTAGCTATATTAATTTAATAATTTAATTCTGTTTTGCAGATGTTAACAGATCTAAGTAAAATTTCTAGGAAATGTACACTGCAAAAAAAAAGGAGGTGACAGTTCTATATCTCCCGTTCTATTAAGCCGATTGACGAAATTCAAATTGTGTTTTCCGTGTCTCGAAAGTATGACTTAGGATATATATTAGGTTTATGTATAGCTTTGTTCTAATATAGGTATGTTGACACAAAATGGAACTTTTTCTGAAATAATATACCAGTTTTTTTTTTTTTTTTTTTTTTTTTTTTTTTTTTTTTTTT
>KK115556.1:170628-181350 GCA_000611955.2 Stegodyphus mimosarum
TCAATTCTATGACTCAAATTATGCCCAAATATTAAATCTTGTAAAATTTGGTGCAAAATTTACGCAGAAAATAAAAAATTTAACTTGGCGCATTTTTTTCAATTTGAGCCAAGAATAATTCACTTCGCGAACTTCTTAATATATGGCAACTTATTTTCCTTTCCCTTCCATTGTGCAGGAGCGGAAAAAAAGTCACATCGTTCCTAGTTTTTGACATTGTTGGACGAGCGAGCGTAAACGACATTTCCGTTATTATCGCTTGTAGAGACATTAGGCTAGAAGACATGAAAAATCAGCAACGCCTTCGCCGGGAATTAAACCACGGACCTCTCGGTTATGCGTCCAGCATGCTGACCACTACACCACGAACACATGTGAAGAAGGCGGAAGAAATAACTTATATACTCCCCCACTTCGCCTGGAGTTTAGAGACTCGGTGGTGGAGAATCATCATTCACCGCCTTTTTAGTTCCGACGCCAGTGTAGAGACATTAGGTACTTTTTTTAAAGCAGGAAACATGAAAAAGGAGTACTGCCCTCACCGGGACTCGAACCACGGACCTCTCGAATACGCTTCGAGCGTGCTGACCACTGCACCACGAAGGCGGGAGAAATACCTTATACGCTTTCAACAAATATGCCGAATTTCAAAACACGCCAATATATAAATGCACGTATATCTTCGGAAATTTTGAATAAAAAGCTCTAATTTTTTGCAAGTATGCTTAGAAATGCATCTACTTTAAGATGATTGTAAAAATTTTATAGGTTATAGTTCAAAATTTTTTCGAAGAATTCGTAAAAATTATTTAAAAATACAAATTTTTAAAATAAATCATAAAAATAGGTAAATTTTATTTGGAATGAATCTAAATTTCGAACTGTATAGGAAGGAATCAAATAAGTTTCATAAAAAAAGAGATTTTAATAAATACATACGAAATTGAACTAGCTTTGAGGAGCTAAAATTTTGAGAACTAATTTTTTAAAAACTACTCGTGCGATGTTCACAAAACTTGGGATTTTGCCGTAATTTGAGTCGTAGAATCGAAATATGGAAAAACTTTAGCAAGTCATTTCAGAAAAAGTTCGATTTTGTGTCAAAATACGTATATTTAAACAATGCTATGTATAAATCTAATACATATCGTAAGTCGCGCTTTCGAGACATAAAAAAGACAATTTGAGTATTTGAATTTCATCAATCGGCCCACTAGAACGGGAGATATAGAACTGTCTCCCTTTTCTTTTTTTTTTGTTTGCGCAGTGTACGTATTCTATTTTATCAGTAATAAATCGAAATGAAGAGTATATGAAAGAATTACTAATCTCTGTATGGCATTACTAATTTTAGTCATGTATACTGTAATGCGATGCAACTAATATCGGATGCAAAGAATCCTGAATGCGGACACATACTGTTCATAATCATTTACTATCCATAAAAAGTGCTTTTGATTAACGGAAGGAGAATGTTATTCCAGTACACCAAAACAACCTTTTGACGAACGACTTGCAATGGATATTTCATGTGTATTTCCCTGCTCTTGCAACTACAGGTTGTTGTTGTTGTTTTTTAACAGAATATAAATCAGAAAAAATTTAGTTTTCGGACGACTTTTACTTAAGAGATGAGGTTAAATCCTCTAAGTGATTCTTTTCAGGTTTTACTCATTAGTTCACGTCTAGGGCCAACCGATTCACGGCACCATTATTTTTTCTTCTTAAGGATTTAGTTGCTGTTTTGGCACCGCAAATTTCCGTTGAGGAAAACGCACCAATGTTACGTTACTAAAATCTGACCAAACTATGAGTCGCGTTGGAATTTAATATTGGCTGAGTCAAACTGAGTCAGAAAAGTTGCAGTCTTAAATAGCAAGTGCACCTTAAATTCCCGATGAAGCATCTACGTTACGAAGTCCATGATTACGGAAAAATCGAGCAGAAAGTTCTACATACAGAAGATAACAAACGACAAGCGGTGTAGCTAAGATGAAAGAGAGCACTCCGAGTACTGCACTTTATTTTAATCCACACCTACACCACATTCTCACAAAATTCACAAACTGGGGAGAATCACTTCTCCTTAACGCCAAGAATAAAGCAGAACAAAAAAATTCTCTTTTTCCCATAGCAGTTAAAAAAAAATTCAAACGTCAACCCTCTCTCCACCAAGTTGATACTGAAAAAACAGTAGCACCTTTTCCCGCGCAATTCACCCCACCACAAAACAGGAAACCGGAGTCACCTTCTCAAGGAAGCTACAAAAAATGACGATTTTAAACACCTAGAAAATTTAGACAGAACTGAAGAATTTAAATAATTAATTGGGAACAACTCCTAATCTAATAAACGCAAATTAACGAAAGTAGTGAAAAGTTAAATTTTTCTGCTTAAGTATAAATTTCAAACACTAACAACAATATTTAGTATTTTTAAATCACAATATTACTCAGAATTCTGACTTAATTCCGTTGTCTTCTCGCCCGAGTTAAGTGGCGAAAATTGAAGGACAGACTTTTAAGTTTTTCTTACAAAACCCAGCTCACAATAAATGAATAACTAATACCTTAATTAAATAATACAACCGTTGTGTAGTCCAAATTTAAATAATTGATGTGGGTAATATTTAATACTGTTTTGATTAATTAGAATTAAATTAACACAACACTATTAATTGAAAAGGGGAAAATCGTCACTCATTACTTTCGACTCCGAACTCCGAAGAAAACTCCGAACGGATATCGGAAAAGGTACACAATATTTCGAATGTTTCTACAGTTAAATAGTTGAGAAGAGAAAATCCACCGACGCAGAAATCAAATGCAGAGTCTTTAAATACATCTGTAGCAATGATAAATAAGATAATAAACCAAAATTAATAACTTACGGGAACTAAAAAACGTAATGGTCACCAGCTTTTATCGAGGCATATGGTTCAAAGCAGAACAGTCTGTAGAACGAAGTGTGCAAATTGCTTAGCTGGAGATAAATGGAAATACATTTTGACCCTTGATGAACCATAAAAAGGTCTATTTATTATCAACAACGAAGAGAACAAAATATAAAAACCTGGTTCCATTAACGCAAAGGAAGTTTCAGTAAGAGGTTTATGATTGTCGCAGAGTTTTTTTTAACAACCGGAAAATTAAAATTAAGAAGAGTGGGGAAAAATATTAAAAAGCTACTCGACGTACTATCAAGAGAAAGTTTTGCGTCCGATATTTACAGAAAAAATTTCAGTTCCTTGTCCCAATAAATTTCAAAGAGTGAAACTTTATTAAGACAAAGCAATAAGTATTGCTTTGGAAAGTACCCTTGCATTCCTTGAAAAAATGAAGAATTATAGAAGTATTGCCTATATTCCTTTTCAACATATTCCTGCAAAGTTCCCTGAAATCCTTCCTATGGACTACTGTACCTTTGGTCTCCTGGAAGAGCTCTTTCTAAGTATAAACCCATCACGGTTGATACACTCAGGAAATTAGTGGAAGAGGAAGGAAAATCAGTACCTCTGGAAATTTTATGAAAGCTCTTTTATTCTAGAAATCACGATCCAGGCTTATGGTACAGAAAAAAGGCTATCAGATTGAGCATTTAAATAAATACTCTTTACATTTTAAACATTAATTAAATGGCCTGAAATTGTTCTAAGAATGTACAAATACCATCCGCATTTAATTTAGTAACACAACAACCTTGAGTGTGGCGTAGATTTAAGTCAAAATCTCAATCGATTTCAAGAGCAAACAGTTACAGGTCTCTCTTTATCAGAAGCAAAAAAATCTGCAAGACTGAAATTGGCAAAATGAAAATCATAAAAAGACCCATGCAGTTACCCCGTTCGCCTAAAATCGAACCCAAGTCGAAACTATCGGTGTTCAGAGATTTTACCACTCGACCGCTTGTGGGCCTTGAAAACCGTAATGTTTCTTATCTCTATTTCAATGTAAATAAAATTTAGTATCGGTTGCGCAGTATATTTTTATGAGTTTTTTAAATATTTCACAACTTAAACCTCACATCAATACGGATAGATATAGTACGAAACATGTAATCAATAGGTTTATGACAGGACATGGTCCCTTCCCAACGTATTTTTATGAGCGAAACATAGCTCCTTGTGAGAAATGTATATGTGTAGAAAGGGGCGATTCTAACCATTACATCTTCAAATGTCCATTAACAAAAAACTGTCACTTGAAACTTCCTCCGACTAGTATATATCAGTGCTTGCAAATAGCAATAAAAATCAAACAACTAGAAGAAAAATAGAATTCTCAGTCACATTCCTTGCTAGTAGAGGAGAACAATTGTGCAATACAAGATTAAGCAAATAATAACACATTGAAACTTCCAAAAATTTTAATTAAGATTGGCAAAACGACGTACTTGACAAAACACTGAAGGACAAAATCGGCAAAAGTACGTACTAGAATTGACAAAAAGACTAGAGGACCATACAACACCTCTTTGCATCCAACAAAACAAAAGAAAGTCTAAAATATTCTGAAGAATAATTCATATACAAAATGATTTCTGCATGTACAGGCAAAACAAATGCTCTTTACATTTATGTATATAATCATGTTATATATTATACACTCACGTTTGTGAAAATTGCAACACCATGAAGGACTTACGCGAGTGAGCTGAAATTTTCAGGAAATGCAAAGTAGCGCATGATATGCAAATGATTAGAATTGCAAATCCGTAGCTCATGCGTATGCTGAGCAGCGCCCTCTGAACGGCTGATGGATCCGAATAAATAGACGGCTGTAGCGAGGCGTCTATGGTTATCGGTGGTTATCTGCTAGTGGTAAACGTTAACTCAATCTGTACTTATGCCTCGTCGACGAAAGAGAGCGAGATTTGAACAACTTACAGAGTTTGAACGAGGGAGAATCATCGGCCTTCGTGAAGCTGGATTGTCGTATCGTGCAGTAGCCTCTCGTGTGCAGCGTAACAGCAGCACAGTGATGCGCGTTTGGAAGCAGTGGACGGACGAGTGTCGGACAACTCGGAAATCCGGGAGTGGACCCCGAAATGTGACGTCAGCTCGCGATGATAGACACCTGGTCCGCATGGCGCGGACGGACCGTACAGCTTCCTCTAGACAATTGGCAGCACTGTGGTCAATAGCTACAGGTGTTTCATTGTGTGCTTCATCAATTCGTAGACGTCTGCTGCAGTGTGGACTGCGCGCACGGACTCCTTTATACAGGATCCCCCTAACGCACGACCATCGCCGCCTGCGGCTACAATGGGCCAATCAGCATAGAGACTGGCGTGCTGATTGGCAGCATGTCGTGTTTTCTGACGAATCCCGCTTTAATTTGTGGTACCATGATGGCCGCATTCGTGTCAGACGCTATGCCGGTGAACGCCACCTTCCGGAGTGCATTATCGAACGCCACAGTGGACGAACACCCGGAGTTATGGTCTGGGGCGCCATAGCATATCATAGACGATCTCAATTGCTACGAATTGTGGGCAATCTGAACAGCAACCGGTATATCCGTGAAGTTCTACAGCCCGAAGCTGTTCCCTTCCTTCAAAGCTTGCCAGGCGCTGTATTTCAACAGGACAATGCCCGCCCTCATACTGCTCGGATTGTTAAATCCTTCTTTGCAGCGCAGCAGGTACAGCTTCTTCCTTGGCCTGCGTGTTCCCCGGATATGTCGCCAATTGAACATGTGTGGGATGTCATTGGTCGGCGTCTTGCTCGTGATCCTCGTCCTGTTGCGTCTGCAGACGAACTTTGGGTACGCGTACAAACGATATGGAATGCTCTTCCTCAGTCAGACATTCAAACTTTGTTTGACTCCATGCCACGTCGTGTAGCAGCACTTATTGCGGCGCGTGGTGGCCACACAAAATACTGATTCTGATCTCTTGTTCTTGTTTGTTTGCTTTGAACATTTAATCATTTATTTGTACCACTACCATTCAACTGTGTATTAAATTGCATTCAATTATGACGATTCCTTCTTGGTGTTGCAATTTTCACAAACGTGAGTGTATATATATACCATTATGCATTAATATGTTACATATTTACCATCATGTTATGTATTTACCTTTATGTTCTGCATTTACCATTATGTTCTATATTTACTAATATATTATGTATTTACCATTATACTCCCTATTTACCACTATGTATTCGAGTATGAAAGGCGCCATATGTCACAATTATATTGTAACCGTATGTAAAAATTGTAAATATACCAAAATTCTTCAAAAAAAAGTAATAATGTTCAAATAAAGATAGATAGTGCAGTTGGACAATGCCCACATTACCAATGGTTAATCAGTGGGTGTCCGCTGCGCTAGAACCTAAATCTAAATATTTTACAAGATTTTAAATATACCTATATACAAACTGTGATAAAAAAAAACATTGGGCTAGCGTTTCGAATAGAATTTATTAATTTCTCATTAACGCTTGAATTATTCTGAAACAGAAGTTTAAACTTAAAATGAATGTAACTTCAACAGTTAGTTAAATAAACACAACGAAATTAGATACGCGTGAAAAAAAGTAATTAGGAAGTGCTTTGTTTGGTGTTTTATTCTTTATCTCAATTCTCACGTGATACGAATTTAACAAATCCGTAATCTCAAATGAGATTTTTTTAGGGAACCGAGCTTTAATTAGTTTCAGATTCAGAGCTTTGTTTGATGCAGATGTTTCAGATCACTGTGCGTCACGTGTTGATCATGTGTTAGAGAAACTTTAATGCACTGAAATGAGTAATTAAGTACTTTTAGCATTTGTTTTTTGTTTTCCAGTCTCGTTATTGAGCGTAATTGTACTTAAATTTGCTACTTTTTAGTTCGAGGAAAAAATTAAGCAGCATTCTTCTGCTGACAAATTATGCTTTTGATTCAGATCATATGCAGATACGAATAGAAAGATTAATTTGTATAAAATACATTTCCCATCAAACATACATATTCATATTGTAAACGTTTG
The DNA here is from genome assembly GCA_000611955.2 of Stegodyphus mimosarum. Lineage (NCBI taxonomy): Eukaryota > Metazoa > Arthropoda > Arachnida > Araneae > Eresidae > Stegodyphus > Stegodyphus mimosarum. The sequence continues at coordinate 177,608 of KK115556.1, forward strand.
CGTTTATTCGTTTGTCATTAAATTTTCAACGGTTTTTAAATTTTTGTATATATTTTTTTATTTTTTATTAACTTATTTAGTTCATCTTGTACAATGGTTTTATGGTTGTTTACTCTACATTTCGTTAAACTCAAGCAGGACAAGAGTGATATCCTTTCGAACCTCGATCACTTTCAGTTGCTAAAAATGAAGCCCGCTAGGAAGGAACTATTGGAAAATTATAAAAATATGAATGTGCAACAAATTGATGTTTAATGATAAAAATAATTGATTATAAAAATATCAAATGAAATGTACAAAAAATTCTAGAAAATAAATGATCGATACAAAATTGCTGTGATCAAGGATACAATAACACTGCTAATGGTAAAGGAGATGTAAAACGTGTGCAGCAACGGATTTCAGATATTAAACCAAAAAAGGTCTACTATAGCTCCCTTTGATTAAGCTTAAAAGCGAATTACGCAGCTGACAGTTTAGATACCACAGCATATTTGGCATGTTATAAATCGTTTACGCATACTTTTTTCAGGCTACGGGTTTGTTGACGAGGAATACCCGAAAGATGTATACCCGAAAGGTTTTATACTCAAAGCAGACCATGATGCACAACAAGAAGTCGTATTTATTTATTAAATCCCTGTGATAGAATCTGGATTATGTTTTAGTAGTGCTCTAAGCAATATTTCAAGATTGTGGTTTTATGGATAAGCAAACTGTCTTCTTAAAACATGAATGCTGCTGTGGTTGTTGAGACTTATCTCACTTGTCTGAAAGTAACACCAGAATAAATCCACGGATCTTACCGTAGAGCGCAGGATTGCGCATGGTGTGGTACGCAATTTGGAAACATTGTAAGTGATAGTACGATTTTGCTTAGTTCCTCCACGGTTTTGAAGAAGAATTTCTGGGAAAAGGGTTCAGTGATCTCTTACCCGGGATTCACGGGACTAACGATACGGCAGCAAAGAATGCTAAACATTATACTGATCATGGAGGCTGAACATGAAAGTAACTGAAGTTTATCGCGCCTCTGATAATGAAATAATCTATAAAATGCCATCAATTCATCGCACTGTCGTTTTCAAAACTCTCTTGGTTGCTTGCGGGAGGAAAAAAAGAATTGAAACCAGGAAGTTGTTTTAATAGCATTTCCTAAAAGGAAATATTCCAGATTACCTCAATCAAATTTGGAAATATTTTGATAACTGCAGACGTTTGACTATTTCAAGAAAACGTAGGGTGATTCTAGAAATTTTTGCTCTAAAAGCACTGTATTCAACGAAATGAAATTTAAAGGTCACTCATTGCTTATAATTGTTCGAATTTTATCTATGCATAAAAATTTTCTTCACTCAAAGTTCTTTACAAAATTTTATTTATTTGTAAAATTGAAGTTTTTTCCCGCTTTTTCAAAATGTTGCTCCATTACTTTATGGCTTTTAAACACTTAAATTTCCTTTAACATTTCCACAGTGCATATTGTTGTCTGTGGTTTCCTTTGATTTCGAAAATTTAATTTTCCTTCATTTTTATTTGCTGTGAAGAAAATACACTTATTTTTCTAATTAGAGGTTTTCATCAAAACTAATTCTATTTATTTTACCCTTTTACGCCCTCCACCTAAGGCACGTATGTTTATAGTGAGTATTCACGAGTCATAAGATGGCTGTTTCAAAATATGACAAGTAATAATGCCAACCATGCTGTGTATTTGGAAAATTATTCTGTACTTCAAATCAATCTAAGGCAATTTCCCATTTTCATTTTCCTAAATTTGGTTTTGTGCAACTTTCAAAACTACGTAAGTAATATATGCTTAGGATAAGATCTCCGATTAATATATAGAAAATGTGCATAAATAATTAAAAGTATATAAAATAGAATGATCTCATTTATAAATAAGTCTAGTTTGTTTATACCACTTCTTCCAGTGTTGCTAGTGAAGAACCATGTGTTACAAAGCCTGCTTTTTTATCTATCTACATAAATTTACAGAAACTGTAGAAGCAATTATTGAAATTAATATTACAGAAATTTCAATTATTTCAAAATTTTATAGCGAATACCTTTTTTATTAATCATTTAAAAACATAGAAAAATAAGAAAATAGTAGTTACTGTACTGTAAAGTGTGCATGAAAAGTATTCACACGTCTGGAGACATCTTTAAATGAAAAATGTCTACAGATGTCCATATAAAGTTTTTGGAAAAAAGCTAATTTTCTTTTCTGTTATTATTATTATTGTAATTGCAATAAAAAATTACAAATTTTTGTCGCTACTAAACACGAGAAATAGGATATTTTTAAACTAAGAGGAATTTCTAACACAAGATGAAAGGACTTGATGAGAAAAATCTCAAAGTTGAAATAATAGTCATTCAACCGCCATTTGCCTAGGAAAGAATGAGAATATTCCTCCTCTGAACCCAAATCTTAGAGAACTAAAAAAAAAATTCTTGACGATAAGAAAGTCGTAAAAAACCTTTCACTACCTTTCGCCCGGAAAAATAGCTTTCACTGTTAGGATTTTTTTTTTTTCATGTGGTTGTTGACTTTTTTTCTGATATAAGTTTTGGATTTTCTACTCCCGTTTTTTTCCAGAGCTATATTATTAAAACGACAAAGATATCCACTCGGTATAGGATAATACTTATTAATTTGTCATTTGTTTCCTTCATAATTATTTCAGAGTAACTATTTATACATACGAAACTTTCTACTATTTTCCAATTTACTTCTCAGATCAACTTTTGCAAACTGAGCAGGGATACATAAATTACCACTACTAAACCACTAACAGACCGGCCTACCTTAGAGCCAGAGCTCAATGCTTTTATGCAACTACCAGCGAGGGTAGTCAACTAAATGGTCAACAATGGCCGAGGTCGAGGTGATAATTCAAATGGATTATTGCACTTACTTTACTCATTATTGTTACGTTTATTATTGCAGTACTCATACTGATATACTGAGTACTACAATATTATTACAGTATTCACTATTACAAAATACAAATTCTAACCACATTTTATATTACAGACACATGTAAGTAATATAAAATGTTAGTAAATATAATTACAGTAAATGTTATTAAAGTAATATTACACTTTAGGTAAAATGCTATTAAGTATTATTGCACTTCCTCTGGGTATTACAGTAATAACTTTCGTATTAATAATCAGTCAACTGCCGATATATTGGGCTAATATCAAATGAGAATCAATGGCTAAATCAAAATCACATTCATTCCAAGAAATTAAATGTTCTTTCCAATTTAAAACACAGGAATGAGGAATGACTTACATTATACTTAACAGTAAGATACTATAACAATTTGCCTGCATTTTCAAGAAATTTAATCTGGAGAATAAATTTATTTGGTTAAGTAAGATAAATAAAAATTCGAAACATAATGAATACACTGCAAATAATAGAAGAAAATAAGATCATTACAAATGAATAGGTTAAGTTTTAAGCTGCAGTAAAGGAAAATATTTACAACAGAACTTGGACAATGTCAATGAGTTCTAATTCTCTTAAAAAAGTCACTTTGTAAGGATTTATATTCATTTTAAATAACCAATTTAATTTAATTTTACGTTCTTTTCTATGAGCCTTCATTCCCCTAATTGTCAATGCCAGAATATTTAAATTTGGTAGCGCGATTAACGAAGTAAAGCAAATTCTACGTTGAGATGAAGAGGTTTAAAAACAGAGTTCTAGAAGGGAAGTTAGAAAG